>JAUTDX010000360.1:0-123751 GCA_030844895.1 Ambrosia x helenae
CAGATTTGGCCTCAAATGTGCTGTGCTTGGTTTTGGTGTTTGTCCAATACTAATGATCCTAAGGTTATTAGAATTGTGTGTGTTCATACTGTTGAAGATCCATTGTTGGTTGAGGTGTTTTCGGTTAGGTTAGGGGGTTGGAGAAAGCCTTTTGGGGGCGATTGTAATAGTAACAGTCCGCGTAAAACGGTTCATGTTACTTGGTCTCGGGTTTGCTTTAATGGGTGTTGGAAAAATGGTAGTGAAAATGAGTTTTTCACTAATCTTGGACTTAAATAAATATATTTATATATGTGTTATATAAATAATTATTTGTGGGTTTGTGTACTATATTGTGAGAGCATCACAACGAATCAAACCACGTCCAAAATAGAGCTAAGATGAATGTGATATCGAAGCTTGAAAGTTGTAAGTTGGAACAACCAAAGATGAGAAAATGGATTATGTTTTGTCCCACATTGGTGGGATGACAAAATATAAAGTGGTCTAATACATGGCGAAAGACCAGGTAGCGTCCTGGTCTCCGCGTTGACGGTGAACCGTAACAAGTGGCGCATAGGCACTGAGCCGCTTGGCGTCCGCGCTGCGGATGACGTAGCTGCGCAGGACTATAGTGGCGCATGACCAGGTAGCACCCTGGTTAGTGCGCGTCATCCTGGTCAGCACGCGGCTCACACAGCATTGAAGCAGGAGTCTGTTACGAGTCAGTTGACTTGGTCAAACCAGTCAGTTGACTTGATTAGAAAGACTGTTTCAACTCGTGTCATAACAAAATAGGAGTTTTGTTTTAAACACTTTAATTCCATTAAAATATTATGTTAATTACTAGATTAATATCTTGTTAATTACAATAATAATTGAAAGGAAGTTTCATCTTTGGACAATATAACTATGAGTTATGAACTCATAGAAAAGTCACGACACATTACTTCAATTCTTAAACACTTGTAGAATGTGTTTTGATCAATTTTTTGAGAGGAGAACTCTCAAAGGTTCCAAGTCACTTTTCTTTTTCCTATAATCAAGAACACAAAAACAACCGATGCAATCTCGGGCTCGAGACCATCTCCGCAGTACACTACTGTTCCGGTTGTTGTACCCTGGGAGACAGACCGTCTGAGAGGAGGCGCGGAATCTGTTTTAAGGGCCCCGTGTCAAACACGATCCTCAACCAAATCATCAACATTGGTCTTTCATATTCTTGCAGAGACGATTAGTAGAAGATGACACGGTTGAAGTGCTTGAATCAAGATTCGGTACATTTTGTATTTGTACTTATTTCAATTGTATTTACTTTTGTATACGGTATTGTACTATTATATTTCCTACCAATAACGAGAGTATCGTTATATATTTATTTTTATTATTATTTTAATAAAATTGTGAACCCTATTTCCTACAATCTTAAAACAGACTTTCGTGTAGATTGTCGATACAATCTAAAACCTTCTTATTAAAGGATTTTTGGGTTCACGAAAGTATAAAAATATTAATTGGGATTTTGGTGAAATCTTATAAATATTTTTTGGGAAATATATTTGTAGTACAAGTCGGATTATTTTATGATTGGAGTACAATCCTTAATTCGAAATACCGTGTTTACAAAACGAACATTTTGATTCTTGCTTTTCGTGTTTATGGGTTTTCTCGTGTTTGTGTTAACACCGATTATATACAAAAGAAAATGTATTTTAAAATGGTTTTGAAATATTTTTTTTCTATTGAGCGTATTAGAAAACGTATATTTTTTTTGTAAACCCATATACGAACGTTTGGTGAACGTTTTCAGTCTAACGAGCGTGTTAGAGATCATTATTTGGAGAAATAGTGATTGTCATCGAATGTATTGAAACACATTTATTTCTAACGAGCGTGTTAGAAATGATGATTATTTTTGAAAAATAATAAGTTTCAAAACATTATCATTTCTAACGAGCGTGTTAGATATTGCTATTATTCTAAAATAATAAGTTTTAATAGCCTTTATTTCCAAACGAGCGAGTTGGAAAAATATTATTTTGTAAATAATAAGGTTTAAAACTTGCGTATTTCTAACGAGCGTGTTAGAAAATAATTATTTTAGTAAAATATTAGTGGTTTCAAAATGTTGAGAACATTTAGATTTCTAATGGGCGTGTTAGAAATTGGTTATGTATATAACAAGTTTTGAAACATGTAGTTCTAACGAGCACGTTAGAAACGACGGCATTGAAAGAATAATGTGTCATCAAACATTTCTAATGAGTGTATTAGAAATAAGTATTTACAAAATCATGAGTTATTTTAAACTTGTATTTTTTTTCTAACGAGCGTGTTAGAAATTGATGCTTTTGTAAAAACGAACAAGCTAGACGTTTAATTTTTCTCACGAGCGTGTTAGAAACGGCTTATTATATTTATATATGAGCCAATAAAATCTTAAACGGTCTTGTAATCGTTTATTTCTAACGAGCGTGTTAGAAATGGTTGTATATATATATATATATAAACCAATAAGTTTTGAAACGATTTTGGTAATCGTTTATTTCTAACGGATGTGTTAGAAATGGTTTATTTATATAACCAAAACACCATATAACGATAAGTGTTATCGTTTGTATTCTAACAAGTATGTTAGAAATGGTTAGTTATTGAAACCGAATATTTTTAATATTTGGTACACGTATATTTTCTAATGAGCGAATTAGAAAAGACTTATCATGAAATCCATATACTTTAACGATTTATAATCGTTTATTTTCTAACGAGCGAGTTAGAATCGGGTTAACTATGATAAAATAATTAAGATGATTTGTAATCGTTTTATTGTCTAACGAGCGAGTTAGATGTAGTTTTAAATAATAAAACTATTTTGAGTTTATGATCTTGATTTGTAATCAAAGCATAAACAAATATAGTTTAATTTTTAAAACAGATGCAAAAACAAGAAATGTTTTGAACGAATAAAACATGATTTTGCAATTGGTTCGATACTCGTATGAGAAGTCTCATGTCTTGAACCATATAATAGTCTTGAGAGACTATTTAAAGGAAAAACAACCGATGTTGTTTTGACATATTTACTTGCTCAACTACTTGCGAGTAGTGTATTATAAACAACTTTGTTGTTTTGAACATCTTGTGTCATTGAGGGAGTACCTCGAAACATGCCACAAGGCGATATAATTGCGATTATTTCGTCGAACGATAAAGTGTTGAAGAGAATAATACTTTGAGATTCGATGTTTATATATCCTTATGAATTCGTTAAAATACTTGTGTTATGTATTATATATATATATATATATTTTTTGGATTATCGTTTATATTTTTTTAATGTTCAAGTGATTTAAAATATAATAAACGATATATATAAAAAGGAAATTAATGTGGAAATTTTTCTTCGACGATTACATTCGACGAATTTAATAAGGATATATGTTTTAACGGTTGTGCAAGGAGTGTCTTGCAAGAACACAATGAGCGGGTTGTGATCATGACTTATGCAATAAGTCACATGCCAAACATCAAACGTACAACATGATGGGCGAATCATGACGAACATGACAAGTTTATTGAGAGTAAATACACAAAAACGAGATATGTCATCCTATGTTGAGAGCGTCAACATGAAAATACACAAATGTGAATTTTCAATGAATATAACATATGAAAGAAATATATGTTAATATTGTGAATTCTTTAATAAATTTTGCTAAATTTATTGAAAGCATTTACAATAGTGATTGATGTGTAGATGTTTCTACAACCATCAATGTTGTTTGACCTATGTGGATGATTTATCCTTAGTTTTGGAGACTTCCCCAATACATGGTTTTAACAAAACAACATGGAAATGTATATATCACTTGAGGCGCATATGTGAATGCTATGTCATTGATTGTCAATCTAATTGACTTTATCTCAAGACTTTAGTGATTTTATACTAGTATTGTTCATCTTGTTGGTGATGAATATATTCATCAAAGTGACTTATATTAAGACTTATGTTTAAGTTCTTAAGAGTCAACGGTGAAGCCTTGGAGATTAAAGGTAAATGAGTTTGATCCTAATGGTTGAAATTAACTATGGTTTTGAGACATTCCTAAAACATAGGTTTGGGAATGGTAAAACAAACTCTAATTATTGTGTCAAACTAAAGCGTGAATGTTGGAAAGAGAAAGTGCGTTGTCTCTTTAGGCTGTGAATAATCAGAATGATGCATCTTCTGTTCACATGCTAGAGTATTGGAGTCTAAAGCATGCTAGACTAATACTTGTTAACGTTATGTGATGACATACTAATTATGGATTTGTATAATCAAAACTATAAATATAATTTCAAGGATAACTCGCGAACCGATTCCATAGTTCATGAATTAATGATATTATTCGGTTTCATACGAGGAGTACTCATAATGTTCAAAGTGCAAGCAATGTGGGGGAAGAGCCATTTAAGAAACAACCCGTAGGGTATGTAAAAATGGTATTTGAGAAGTTTTATCAACTTCGTACGAAAGGGATAACCTTTCATCACCCCATTGGATGTTATCTAATAACACTTAAATGTGGGGGTGGCTTGCATTTGAAAATGGAGTGAGTCAATCAAGTTGATTGGACTCAAATGCCAATTGGTAAGATTCAAAGTCTAGCTAACTTTGAATCACATCACCAAAGGCATAGAAACATGTTTAGCCATGAATTGAGTTTCATGTCATTCTAAAGACGAAAAGGAAGGTTCAAAGGGTAACACCTACCTATCCTGCTACCATAACCAGATCTATGTTTAGATCACATGGTATAAGCCTTACGAATTGACAAAATGGCTAAATTGACCAGCGAGTCAAGAACACGTTAGAACAACTTATCTCAGTTGCAAATGGATCCAACAACCTGATGGTTGATTAGAGATGAAGTTGTATGGAATGAGACTAAAGCCCATGGAAAAAAGGGACATGAGGGAAACCTAATCTAGTTGACTGGAGATCCCAAGATCTAGATTCAATAGGCAAACTTAATCATGAACCGAAAGGTAGTCACTGTGGGGGCATAGCTAAGATATATGTTTATATATAAGCTAGTATATATGGTTATATACATATCCCCTAAACTACAAAAGGGTGTTTAAATACGTCCTAGTCCATTCCTATAAATCCAGTGACATTGTTGAGAGGTAAGCATAACATATGGTTTAATGATTAGTGTAGATCATTACACACCATAATGCTTTTAATGATTTAAAATCACCTATGTTGGAGAGAAGTGTGGTCGCTTCGAATGAAATTGTGGGCACAATTTCTAGAGCTCCCGCAGAACCAGGAAAGTGTTCCATGACCATTATTGGACACGATAATGAGGGGATGGCCAGGCTAGGGGGAGTCTTGTGTGAACGTATATTGTCGTTTACACAAATAGTCGTCAATTCAAAGACATCAAGTTCATATTGACAGCTAGTAAGCTAAGTATGCTTCACAAGGGAAGGTTCAAAGGGTTACACCTACCTATCCCATGCAAGACTCAACCGTCGAGGTTACTTCGGAATTTGTGTGTTTTAATCGATCTCCATTCATGTGGGGGATTGTTGGAAAAATGGTAGTGAAAATGAGTTTTTCACTAATCTTGGACTTAAATAAATATATTTATATATGTGTTATATAAATAATTATTTGTGGGTTTGTGTACTATATTGTGAGAGCATCACAACGAATCAAACCACGTCCAAAATAGAGCTAAGATGAATGTGATATCGAAGCTTGAAAGTTGTAAGTTGGAACAACCAAAGATGAGAAAATGGATTATGTTTTTGTCCCACATTGGTGGGATGACAAAATATAAAGTGGTCTAGTACATGGCGAAAGACCAGGTAGCGTCCTGGTCTCCGCGTTGACGTGAACCGTAACAAGTGGCGCATAGGCACTGAGCCGCTTGGCGTCCGCGCGCGGATGACGTAGCTGCGCAGGACTATAGTGGCGCATGACCAGGTAGCACCCTGGTTAGTGCGCGTCATCCTGGTCAGCACGCGGCTCACACAGCATTGAAGCAGGAGTCTGTTACGAGTCAGTTGACTTGGTCAAACCAGTCAGTTGACTTGATTAGAATGACTGTTTCAACTCGTGTCATAAACAAAATAGGAGTTTTGTTTTAACCACTTTAATTCCATTAAAATATTATGTTAATTACTAGATTAATATCTTGTTAATTACAATAATAATTGAAAGGAAGTTTCATCTTTGGACAATATAACTATGAGTTATGAACTCATAGAAAAGTCACGACACATTACTTCAATTCTTAACACTTGTAGAATGTGTTTTTGATCATTTTTGAGAGGAGAACTCTCAAAGGTTCCAAGTCACTTTTCTTTTCCTATAATCAAGAACACAAAAACAACCGATGCAATCTCGGGCTCGAGACCATCTCCGGCAGTACACTACTGTTCCGGTTGTTGTACCCTGGGAGACAGACCGTCTGAGAGGAGGCGCGGAATCTGTTTTAAGGGCCCCGTGTCAAACACGATCCTCAACCAAAATCATCAACATTGGTCTTTCATATTCTTGCAGAGACGATTAGTAGAAGATGACACGGTTGAAGTGCTTGAATCAAGATTCGGTACATTTTGTATTTGTACTTATTTCAATTGTATTTACTTTTGTATACGGTATTGTACTATTATATTTCCTACCAATAACGAGAGTATCGTTATATATTTATTTTTATTATTATTTTAATAAAATTGTGAACCCTATTTCCTACAATGGGGTTGTACATTGGGTTGCTTGTGATAAGCGTGTTCGTTGTTTAATCGTGTCGTTTGATTTGGTACATGAGGTTTTTGGTGAGATGTCACTGCCTGATGGTTTAGCGAGTGGAGATGTTGCGAACTTGGGGATTAGTAGCCGTAAAGGGGAGCTTACGATGCTCGAGTATGATATGGAAAAAGGGAAGGAGTGTTGTGGTGTGTGGGTGATGAAAGAGTATGGTGTCGCGGGATCATGGGAAAAGGTGTATGTTATTCGGTTACCAGGGATGTTAAGAAAGGTTGTAGGGTTTAGGATGAATGGGGATGTGGTGTTGGCATTGAAGAATCATGAGCTAGTTTTTGTTGATTGTAATGGGAATGTGAAGAGCCTTGGTATTTATGGGAATGTACACTCTTTCTTCGTTGGATCGTACGTGGAATCGCTGATTTTGATCAATCAGCTGGATCAATAGATGTGTACATCTATCTGTATGCATGCGCAGTAGCAGGACAAGTTGATTCGCGCAGCAAAGAGGAGACACTAATTAAGCTTTAAAGTAAATAAGCACATACATAACAGATTCATGTGTTTGTTTTGTGTTGTATTTCATCATAAATGTCATCTTTATTTCCGCGAAGAAGGATTTCATGAGATGTGCCTCGAGAAAAAGCTCTAATCAAATTGATGAAAGTATATCTACAAGTTTATTGAAGATTATCTTTTAAGATTTATTCGAATTTTAATTATTTCCTAATCTTTTTTATTTTTTTTCCTATTTAATAAGTCTTGTGGTTTTACTATAAATAGGGGATTTAGGGTATATTGTTATTAAGTTTTTGGTTGATTTATAAAATATGAACTTTGTTTATGGAACCTTTGGTTCGATTTATTTTCTTTGATTAATCAATTGTTCTTGAGCCATTTGATCGCTTCCGAAACTGCATCACAAATAATCATCATTATAAATGAGCTCGAGCTTTACATACAAAGCTCCTTTAGGCTTGCTAGCCTAAACGAGTCTAAACACATATTGTATTGTTTTTTATGTATGCAATTTATCCATTTGACAAATTTGATCGACATCCGTTTACTTGCATTTCCACTTTTTAATAACTTACAAACACGAAACCTTCACCCCTCCGGAGTCGAGATACTACTATGAATTACCGGTAAAATAATAAATTTCAAAAGCAAGGTGCAATTTATAAAATTTTGTAAATCACTAAGGGGGGTATATTGAAAAATTGTATAAAAGAAGTAGACCCTTTACAATGGGTTTTAAGCAGTTTGATTCTTTGAAGGTCAGGGATTCACAAATAAAGGTCGGCCCTTGTGAGAGAGAACTCAAACCAATAACAACATTAAACGATGTCAGCTAGAGCTTTAAGGAAGGTCCTCAACCAACAAGAATCAGCAACCAACGATTTGTCTGCTGTTGATGAGTCCGAATCACCCTCTGATTCACCTCGACCCTTTTCTAATCCCTTCGATCTCCTCAACGACCAAGACCAGGACCAGGTTCCCTTACACCCATGATTCTTTTAGCTGTTTATTCTTTAGTAGTTGAATTTGTATTATTATTATTATTTGCTGCTTCTGTTTTCATATCTATTGGGTGGATAGGGTTCTTGTGTGACAATAGCTATATTAAGTATTAATTTTTGCTACTAATTACTCTTTATTGGTTGTGATTATTTTAGCTGTTTATTCATTAAACCCTAGAAAACTATGTTATACAGTATAAAGTGAGCAAGAATTATAATAACATACAAGAAATTTCAAGGTTTCATATGAATCAAGAATCATGTTGTTTGTATTTGTCTAATTCAAGTTATAATTTTTTTTAAGTTTCGGATTATAAATACGTTTGTAATTGTGTAATTCAAGTTTTAATTTTTATTAAGGTTCGGACTATAAACACGTTTGTAATTGTGTAATTCAAGTTTTAATTTTTATCAAGGTTCGGATTCTAAATACATTTGTAATTGTGTTATTCAAGTTTTAATTTTTATTAAGTTTCGGATTATAAATACGTTTGTAATTGTGTAATTCAAGTTTTAATTTTTATTAAGGTTCGGATTCTAAATACATTTGTAATTGTGTAATTCAAGTTATAAGCTTGTTAAATAGCATGCTTATCAAGTTTGGTACGATCAAGAAAACGTGACATAAAGATATGTTTTGGAGAGAAAAGGCTAAATATAGTATTTTAGCTTATTTTCTTATTTTATTTTGTTTAATCTCGTTATATTAGAAGCAGTTTACTAGTTCTAGAGTTGTTAGGTTTATTTTAGTATGAATATGTCTTTGTTATATTGTTTAAAGAACATATTTGGAGAATTATCGTTCTATTTTCTTTGTTCACAAATTTGAGAGATGTTCTTCATTTTATGTTCATGTTTATGCTTATGTGGGGCCTTGTCTTTATCAATTGTTGTGGTGTTCTCTTGGTTTCTATAATCAAAGTTTCAAGATTTGCAAAAATCGACTCTAATTATGCATCAATGGTTCTTGATTTCTTCATATTATATATTATTAAACTCATATGTTACAATAAGGGATTTGTTACATCTTGTTAAATCTTTTTTCAACAATACTAATTGCAGGAAAGTGAGCCCAGTGATGTTGAAACATCCTCTTCAGTGAAAAAAGAAGACGATGTTAACAAAAACATTGCTACCAATGCCGCACCACCAAATAAAAAGTCAAAGAAAAAGAAAAAGAAGAAAAACAAAGTGAAGGAGTTGTCTTCAAATACAGACGATGTGGACTCGTTAGATTCTATTTTAAAAGAATTATCTTTTGGAGTTGATTCATCTCATGGTCAACATCAGCCTTCAAATGGGAAACCGGAAAACGTAAATGGTGCAGGGAAAAGATGCACAACAAACATACTGCAAGTGGATCCAAAATTTCTCAGTGCGGATAATGAGTTAAGGAGAATATTTGGGTCAAAAGTAGTTAATTCATTTGAAAAAAGTAATCAAGCAGGAAGTTCTAGACAGAGTCGTCCAAGGAGACGTGTAACTCAAAAATATAAAAAAACAATTATTATATCTCCTTCAGAACATTGGCCTCGGTGGGATGGATCGCTATCTATGGAGCTACTTGAAAACAAAAATGGATGCAATTATTTCAGGCAAGTTTTTTTTTGTTATATCCGTAATTTCTTTGGTACATATTTTTGTAATCTGACCTTTAGTTGTGGTGCCAACGTGTCATTTCATTTAGGTATGTGCATTCATCTACCTACAGTTCAGCTCAAAGACAATTTGAAGCTGCCAAATCATCACACGATCTTAATACCATAGCAAGTATTCTGTTACACCATCCTTATCATATAGATTCACTCATAACTCTAGCCGATTACTTCAAGTTTTCTGGTGAACTTCAAATGTCAGCAGATGCAACTGCAAAAGCTCTATACGCCTTAGAATGTGCATGGCACCCTTTATTCACCCCTTTACAGGGTAACTGTCAACTGAAATATGAACACGACACAAATAAACCGTTTTTCACTACACTTTTTGCTCACATGAAAAACATGGATAGACGTGGTTGCCATCGCTCTGCACTTGAGCTCTGCAAATTATTAATCTCTCTTGATTCAGATGATCCAATGGGTGCTCTGTTTTGCATTGACTATTTCTCGTTAAGAGCCGAGGAGTATAAATGGTTAGAGAGGTTTTCCGAAGAATATAATAGTGATAATTCAATGTGGTTGTATCCAAACTTTTCATATTCTCTTGCAATATGTCGGTTTTATCTTGAACGTGAAGAACATTCAAAAGAAACAGAAACGAAGGCGACTTCGAGTGATCTCATGAAACAGGCTTTAATGCTTCATCCTTCGGTTGTAAAGAAGTTGGTGGTCAAAGCTCCTCTGAAAGAACAGGTATGGTCAAAGATAGTCAACCATAGTTTTTTCGAAAAAGAAGAAACAGGAAGTGAATCATTGGATCATTTGATTAATATATATGTGGAAAAGAGTTATATTATATGGAGACTTCCCGAGCTGCATAACTTTTTAAAAGAAACAGCGCTATCAGTGATTGAGAAGATGGAAATTAATCAAAGTGAAGCTCAGGATTGGGCATGTGTGAGAGAAGAAGCATTCGCATCCAATAAGAACGAGTGAGTAGTCGCTTTTTCTTAGTTTTTAGCTATCTAGTTCTTGATTATATATGCCAAAAGTGATGATTATGATTGTTTTTTGCAGATATTCACATTTGATGGTATCCGATTTTTCAGATTCAACACCTACCATCCCACCAGAAAATTTGCAAAATTTTATGGTTGATCCAAGGTTGTTAGAAATGCATAATAATGATGCTAACCATAACCAAGAAAGCGGTGGTGGTGTTGTACGGCTTGAGGTTGCAGACCAAAATGCTTTGGCAGCTTTGTTTGAGTCTATACTACCATGGGTCGATTATGGGACAGGAGGAGACGACGTGCCACAAGATGATGAAGATTAAACTTTTTGAGAGTTGATAGTGGATGGTCAATTTTCATTTGATGAGATGATTCTCATTTTTGAGGAGAGTAGTCAGACTTTTTATATATAACTTGGAAGATGCTGATCACCATTTGTTATTTGTTACTTAACAAGTTTGTTGATGGTTACTTGCATTCAGAAGATGGTATTCACAATTTGTTTTATTGTTGGTTGTGTGGTCACCTATTGTGTTTTGGATAATTGAAACAAACAAATTTAGATGTATATCAGTTTTTAGAGACGATACAGGTAAAAATACGTAGAAAACGAGCTTAGAACGAGTTAATGTTTGCATTTAGGATCTATGGTATTGCAGATCGACAACTTACCAATTGCATATAAACACAAAACTTGTCTAAAATTCCACGACATCAAACGGGAAATAAGGTCGAAAAGGCAACAACAGGGATCTAAATGAAATGAAAAATATCCAACTCTTCACCCTCTCTTCAATCCGAAGCTGAGACTTAAGTGTATGATATATTCGCGTTCATAAGAAAATAATTCTGCAATTCGCTTGATCCATTCTTTACAGAGACATCATCACTGCTTTGAATCTCCAAATCTTTGAGTGATGCTTTCAGCATTTTAATAGGTTTAGCTATGCAAAAAGTCAGGGTTTTATATTCTTCCCCTTCAATCATATCATTGTACACAAACTGCAGGTTTTGTAATGAAAAAAGTGAGATGATATTATGTATGGCAAAAAAAGGTGAATTAACTAATTACCAACACCACAATCGACTTACAACTAAAAATTAACTAATTAATTAAAGTAGTAACCAAATAATGAGAATAGCCCCACCCCTTGTGGTGTGGTGGTAAAGGTGTTGGTATTTCAAAGGAGAGATTGGGCCTCATAAGAGGCAAAAATGGGTGTATTTAAAGGGGAGAAAGATTTAGCCGTTCAAAAAAAATAATGAGAATAAGGTACCTTTATATTAAATTTCATGACTTATGTTATTCCTTTTTTTTTGCTTATGCAATATTAATATTGGAGGATAAATGTAGAATTTGTTCTGATATAACATCTCCCTAGTTTTATCATGTTAAAGACACTTAGGGGTTGTTTGATAACCTCTTAATTAATGAGGCTCTGAACCATTCAGCTCTGAATGACTTTTTGTTTCAACCTAAAAAGACTTTGAATGGAATGGTTAAGAGCTCAACTATTCAGACTTGGTGTATAGCTAGCTGAAGAACCATTTAGCACTTAATCATTCAGAGCATTTTAACCATTCAGACATCTTAATGATTTAACACTTAATCAACCAAACAGCCCTTAATCCAATTGAATGTTAGTCAGACATTTCATTAAATTGCATCATCTTTATGTTTTGTTTTTTTTTATAAAAGAAGTTTTGTTTTTCTTGCAACTCAGCAACGTGGATTGAAAGGCCGGTTTGGTTTTCAGTTTAGTTTAGAAATCTTCCTCGCATAAATTCGGACTGGCCCTATTCAAATAATCAAAACATGTGCACAATGATATATATCTATTGGCATAGTCTTATAAAGATTCATAAACAACAAAACTAGTCTTTTATCTCAAACCAGTCTAAAGTTACATCAAATGGGAAATAGCATGTTCAAATCTTCAAGGATAATCCAAATGAAATGAAAAATAAATAAATAAATCCAAATGCATCAGTAAACCTGAAATAACATGTTCAAATCTTCACCCTCACTTCAAACCTAATTAACTGAAACAATCAAATCTGACATCCTTGCATTTGTAAGAAAATATCTTTGCAACTCGTTTGATTTATTCTTGTGAGAGACATCACTGCTTTTAATCTCCACCCTCTTTAAGTGATGCTTCCAGCATTTTACAGCTTTAGTTCCGCAACAAAACGGGTTTCTATCTTCTTCCCCTTCAATCATGTGACTGTACACAAACTGCAGCAAAAAAAAAAGTGATGTCAATGACAATTGCCTTACAACTAAAGATCAACCAAAAGAAAACAAAAGATTAATGAGAATTGAATATGGTACCTTTATATTAATCATTTGCATCCGCGAACCAGAACCAGTTGATACATGTAGAGTGTTTGGAAGAGGTGAAAGCCATAGCAAGCCATCCACCAGATCGCTATCGATCTTGCCTAATAATTTTATTCGTATCTCCAAGTGTTGCAGACCATATAATGGTGAAACTAATCTCTCTCTGTGTAATTCAGGCATCATCATTTCCTAACACACACAAAAAGAAACTTCATTAGCTACAAGATTTGCCACTTCAAGTATCAAACAAGCTAATTGTAATATTTATTTATTGATTTAAGAGTGATTTTTGTTTTTAGATCCGAAATAATTTGTGTGTTTTACAGTAAATAGTATTTGGCATCTTGATGAAGAAAAAACCAAAATAGATACTCCCTCCGTCCAACCAGCTGGGCTAGCCCAGTTGGCCACCTCAATGAGGATTGGAAACATAACCTAATGGTTGTGGGTTCGAATCTAAGGGGGGGAGGGTTTACCCACATTTGTGGGGTTCCCGCCCGGGTGTTCCCGGTTCGATCCACGGAGCATGTCAAAACATGCGAAGCCTTCGGGCGAAGGGTTGAAAAGCCTGCTTGCACGGGGGGTCGAACCAGGGTGGGTAAGGTCGTTGGCATGCGTCTTACCCGGGTGATCTAGCCGTCCAAAAAAAAAAAAGATACTCCCTCCGTCCCATTCAAAGTGTCTTGGTTTGAAAAACACAAAGTTTTAGGCATATTAAATGATTGTCTTTTTTTGTTTGGCATATGACAATAATACCATTGTCATAGGTGGGTCCATCATATTCTTTGTTTATTTTAGTTGTGTTTTAAGGGTAAATTTGGAAATTGGCTATTAATTTTTGAAAGTGGACACATGAAATGGGACAAATAAAAAAGGCAATGTGGACACTTCTAATGGGACGGAGGGAGTATTTAGGTTGGACTGTTAGAGTAAGATGTTTAGGTTGACCAAAATAGTGACCAAACACTTTTTGGACAATCACAAAATTAAATATTGACCAACAACAAATTACTAAAATAAATATTAATTTATAGGGTCTTAAACCTAGAGACTTCTAAACATCAATGTGCCCGGCCTAGAGACTTTAGCCACGTGTCATCGTTTAGTTGGTTGGTTTGTGGGTCCGATATAAGTTCAAGAGTCTTCACTTAAGCCTTTTAGTCAACTTGTCACATTCTAAGGAACATTGGATATATTAGCCGATTATTATCATTGTATATTTGTATTATTATTATTATTATTGATAGGGATATCTCTTGTATAGGAAAAGATAGCCTTTCCATATTTCTAGCTAGGGTTATGTTATAATCCCTATATGTAATCACATCTTTATGTTAATATTCATCAGAGAATTATCCCATAATCACAAGCTTTCATGGTATCAGAGCTACGGTTCTGCTTACCCTAGCTCTATTCCTTTCCCTTTCTTTTTTCGCAAACCTTCTCTCTGCACTGTTGGTTTCAACCAGCTGTTAACAGCCATCAACCATGACAAAAACTGATGCTGATCCCCAATCTTCCAACCCGAAACACCCTACCCTTCACCCAGCCTATTCAGTCACCAATATCAATGCCAAAATCCGAACCCTAGATGGTACAAACGTCACTTATTCGAACTAGGTGAAGCTATTTAATCTCCACGTGCAAGCCTACAAAGTCGCAAACCATATCGATGGCAGCCCTGCTCCTGCTCCAACAGATCCGGACTACGAGTTGTGGAAGGAACTCGATGCTCTTGTGATGCAGTGGATCTTTAGCACTGTGTCTGATAACATTCTGAAACGGGTCATCGATAACACTACTTCGGCACGTGAAGCTTGGCTCAAGTTAGAAAAACAATATCTCAGCAACAAAAAGGCAAGAGCCGCAGCCCTTGAAACCCTCTTCTGCAACCTTACCCTCAACGCGTGCTCTTCCCTTGATGATTATTGTCAGCAACTTCAGAGTTTGGCCAGCCAGTTAGCAGACGTGGACCATCCAGTCAGTTATTCTCGCTTGGTGTTGCAACTAGTTCGTGGACTCCCTCAGGAATACAATACTACCGCATCGTTTATCAATAATCGGATGCTGATTGGGATCTAGCAGTTAGTCTATTGCATGATGAACAGATTCGTCTTGAAGCTCAAAAAGGGTCCTCCTCTTCGGTTATGATGGCAGCCACCGCACCCGCTCCCGTCACTCAGTCGTCCAACCCCACGGATAATGCCACCACTGATTCACAAGCTCCTCGTGATCGTGGCAGCTACCGGGGCAGGGGACGCGGCCGGTCTTCTTGTGGAGGCCGAGGACGTGGCAACAATAACCGGCAGTACTATCCTGGTGGGTTTTCTAGTGGACCAGCAACCTTTTCAACACAACAGCCCACATACCCACCTTGGGCCTGGTGGACTCCTCCACCTTGTCCATATCCCACTCAACCTCTTTGGAGGCCCAATTCTCAGCAGCAGCAGCCCGTTAACTCAGCTTCTCAGGCCCATTACATGGGCTATTCTGGACCAGCAGCCTATGGACAGTATTCGGCTCCTCAATACGGGCCTTCAGGGTATGATGCACTAAGCCCTTCTGACTTAAGTGCTGCTTTTGCTAACATGCAGGTCAACCAACCCAATTCATCCTGGCAACAGGACATCATGGACACTGGAGCTGAACAGCATGTGACCCGCGAGCAAGGTAAAATTATCATCCCTAATTCATCTACTGTACGTAGTTCAATTCTAGTCGGTAACGGTCATTGTGTCCCAATTAAGGGATCTGGCATGGGTTTTCACACCTTACCAAACCGAACATATATACTTCCCAATATCCTTTACAGTCCCCATATCATTAGAAACTTAATTTCAGTACGACGTTTCACCCGTGATAATAATGTGTCGGTAGAATTTGACCCCTTTGGTTTTTCTTTGAAGGATCTCGTCACTAGGAGGCTCCTTTCTCGACACAATAGCACCGGGGACTTGTATCCATTCACATCACCTCAACTGCCGCCTCAAGCCTGCTTCATCACCTCTACCTCGTTACCATGGCATGATCTTCTGGGTCACCCAGGGGCTCAAGTCTTAGATATTTTAAGTCGTACTTTCAATTTTTCATGTAATAATAACCATGGTTCTAGTCTTTGCAATTCATGTCAATTATCAAACAGTAAAAGATTGCCTTTTTCTATTTCAAATTCATTTACTTTTGCACCGTTTGACATAATTCATTGTGATTTGTGGACATCCCCTGTGACTAGTAAATCAGGTTATAAATATTACATGGTTCTTATAGATAATTTTTCACACTTTGTGTGGGTCTACCCACTCAAATATAAATCTGAAACCTTTCCCACCTTTTCTAAATTTCACCAACTTATTTTCACCCAATTTAACAGAAAAATCAAGACTTTTCAATGTGACCTTGGTGGGGAATTTGATAACCATGCTTTTAAAAGCTTTGCCACCCATCATGGTCTTTTGTTCCGTTTTTCCTATCCACAAACCTCCCCTCAGAATGGGCGTGCTGAACGTATGATTCGTAGACTCAACGACATCATCCGGGCACTTCTCATTCATGCCAATCTTCCCCCATCCTTTTGGGTTGAAGCATTGCACACCGCGGCCTACCTTCATAATATTCTTCCGACCAAATGGTTGAATTTCTACACACCCACCTACGCTCTCTATCTTCGCCACCCGGACTACGATCACCTACGCGTGTTCGGGTGCGCATGTTACCCCAACACGTCCGCCACCCAACCCTACAAGCTTCACCCCCGTGCAATCCGGTGCATCTTCCTTGGTTATCCCCCCGATTTCCGAGGTTATCGCTGCTTTGACCCTACTACTGGTAAAGTTCACATCTCCCGTCTTGTTACATTCGATGAACATGTCTTTCCTTACACCATCCCTCAACCCACCGATTCATATAAATTTTTAGATGACACTTTACCAGTAGGGTTCACCTTTCAGCCACCACTTCCAAAACCTTCACCCATTACCCCTTACCCGTTTCATTATACTCGCCACCCTAAACCACCTACAAACCCTCCACCTGGCCCATCTTAGCCCAACACAAATATGGCCCCACCTCCACTGCCCACGGCCCCCCACCACCTCAGCCCACACCACCGGCCCACCCTCCCGTTCAGCCACCAACTTAGTCCAACCCAATCGGCCCACTCACTAATCAACACCCAATGACCACCCGCTCCAAATCCCGTACCCAACATCACCCATCCACTACCCTTCATACCTCTACTATCTCACCTGTCCCTACCACCTATGCCAAGGCTCTTGCCGATCCCCATTGGTCACGTGCCATGCAGGCTGAATTTTCTGCGTTACAGGAAAATGAAACATGGGAACTCGTTCCCCGGCCCACTGACCGACCAGTTATTCGTTGCATGTGGTTGTTTCGTCATAAATTTCATTCTGACGGGTCTCTAGAAAGGTATAAAGCTCGTTTGGTAGTCAATGGAAATTCGCAGACAGTTGGTATAGACTGCGACGAGACCTTTAGCCCGGTTGTTAAACCGGACACCATTCGGACTGTCTTGTCCTTAGCAGTTTCTAGGTCATGGCCTATTCATCAATTGGACGTTAAGAATGCCTTTTTACATGGGGAACTTAAAGAAACTGTATTCATGCATCAGCCTCCGGGCTTTGTGGATCGCCGATTTCCCAATTTTGTTTGTAGATTAAAGAAGTCGTTATACGGGCTTAAACAGGCTCCACGGGCGTGGTATACCCGGTTCGCTAATTATATCACCACCCATGGCTTCCGCAGTAGCGAGTGTGATCACTCACTTTTTATTTTCAGACGGGATTCGGTTAATATTGCTTATTTATTACTTTATGTGGATGATATTGTCTTGACGGCTTCTAATGATCGTTTTCTTCATGAGATTATTCACATGCTCTCTAAGGAGTTCGCCATGACTAATCTTGGCCGGTTGCACCATTTCCTTGGTATTCAGGTTGATCACCTTAAGAATGGTATTTTCCTCTCACAGCAACAGTATGCGAAGGATATAATCGCTCGGGCCTCTATGACAGCATGCAAACCTTGCACAACACCAGTTGATATATCTTCTAAGCTAAGTGCTGATGATGGCCCTAGGTTTTCTGATCCTACGTTGTATCGTAGTCTGGCAGGGCATTGCAATATTTGACCTTTACTCGTCCGGATATTACTTATGCGGTCCAACATGTATGTTTGTTTATGCACGACCCACGAGATACTCACTTTGCATTTATGAAGCGTATCATTCGGTACATTCAGGGTACGACCGATTTTGGGATCCGGATGGTCAAATCTAATACCAACTCATTAGTGGCATATTCTGACGCGGATTGGGGTGGTTGTCCTGACTCGCGTCGCTCAACCGGTGGCTATTGTGTGTTCTTGGGTGATAATTTGTTATCTTGGTCCTCAAAACGTCAACCCACAGTTTCCCGGTCTAGTGCCGAGGCTGAGTATCGGGGTGTGGCAAATGCTGTTGCCGAAGCTACATGGATTCACAACTTATTACTCGAACTACATAATCCGTTAAGACAAGCGTCCATTGTATATTGTGACAACGTTTCTGCGGTCTATTTATCAGATAACCCTGTGCAGCATCAGCGCACCAAGCACATAGAGATTGATATTCACTTTGTGCGGGAAAAAGTTCGTGTCGGCGACATCCACGTGCTCCACGTACCATCGGCTCTCCAATATGCAGATATATTTACCAAAGGGCTTTCAAAGCAACTATTTCAGTCATTTAGATCCAGTTTGAGCGTTTGTCCTACACCCGTTCAAACTGCGGGGGAGTATTAGCCGATTATTATCATTGTATTATTATTTTTATTATTATTGATAGGGATATCTCTTGTATAGGAAAAGATAGCCTTTCCATATTTCTAGCTAGGGTTTGTTATGTTGTAATCCCTATATAAAGGGCACATCTTTATGTTAATATTCATCAGAGAATTATCCCATAATCACAAGCTTTCAGGATATCGTGAAGTCTTTAGGTTTAAACTCTACAGATGTTTATTTTGGTAATTTCTTGTTGGTCAATGTTTAATTTTGTGATTTTCCCTTTTAAAAATGAACATTCGCCAAAGTAATCATCCATTATTTCCTCTAATCAAAGGCAACCACATAAAGCTCCGTCAGCTGAAACGGCTAGGATTTAGCCTATAGATTTGGTAAAAAGCGTCGGCTAGGCCTCCACGTTTGGTGAAAAGTGCGGCTAAGCCCGCTCTTTTGGTGAATTTTGCCGGCTCAGCCCGCACTTTTGGTGATACTCTGGTAAATGCGAAATTCCATGTGTAATATGAAAAAAATCTACCCAAAGATAAAATTATTTTGGTAGTTTTTTCCTTGTAAAAAATGATAAAAGTTGAGACTGTAATTCTTGTTTTTTCTTTTAAGTTTTCCCAAGGAAAGTAAAGTGATCAACAATGATGATTTAAGATATTATGAGCTCAAGAAATATACTAAGTGTGAATACATGTGATGTGAATTGCACATGTGTTGTAGTGCAAAGAAGAAAAGAGTATACCTTGGGTGAGTTGCAAATCAATGTCAAAGCTTTGAAGTGACCAAAGAATGAAAGCAGATTCCGCCATTTACAAAAGGATGCATTGTCGTAAGTAGTCCATTCTTTCATAGACAGGGTCGCGATACAGCTAGTTCGAGTAACCATCTTGCCAAGCTCGATCACATTCCCATGATACACGAAAGAAACCAATTGTGGTGTGTCAATATCCGCCTCTTCCAAGCCATTGCAGCTATATAACTCCAAAATCTGAAGCTTGGCATGCAAAACCTTAATCTTCTTTAAAGAATTACAACACTTGAGCCTTAATCTCTCGAGACGAGTCATCTTAGCAAGTAGGGCCTCTAACCATTGATCAGTAACCATCTTGTCACTTTGCTGCATAGCAATATTCTCATTCCCATATTGATACATGAAAGAAATCAATTGTGGAGTGTGTATCTCTGCCTCTACCAAGCCAAGGCAGCTACATAACTCCAAAATCTGAAGCTTTTCATGAATAACTTTTATCTTCCTTAATGAGTTGCAACCCTCTAGCTTTAATCTCTCGAGACGAGTCATCTTAGCAAGTAGAGCCTCTAACCATTGATCAGTAACCATCTTGTCACTTTGCTGCATAGCAATATTCTCACTCCCATATTGATACATGAAAGAAATCAATTGTGGAGTGTGTATCTCTGCCTCTACCAAGCCAAGGCAACTACATAACTCCAAAATCTGAAGCTTTTCATGAATAACTTTTATCTTCCTTAATGAGTTACAAGCCTCTAGCTTTAATCTCTCGAGACGAGTCATCTTAGCAAGTTGGACCTCTAACCATCGATCAGTAACTAAGGCTGCACCCTTTATTGATAGATACTTGATACATTTTGAAGCAAAGAAAGTAATGTTGCAACCCATATCCCCATGAGCCAATATTTCATTCCCTTTATACGTGAACGATTCAAGAGATGTCGCTTTAAGTTCAATAGAAGTTAGTAAATTACAACCGCGAAACTCAACTCTTTCTAGTTTGTCATTCCAAACCCTAATATGCCCAATATCTTGACATCCATTGAGAATGAACGTTCTAAGTTCACTTAAAGTAAAAACATGTTCTTCAATCCAATCGCGACCATTTACCACATTGTTTAACGAAAAATACTTGATATTTCGACACTTCAAAACATCAATGTGACAAGGCATAGGGTTGTATTTACTTGAAGAGAAGATAAAGGAGCGAAGATTAGGAGCATCGATCTTAATGCACTTAACATTACAAGAATGTAGCTCAAGTTCCATTAGGGTTTTGCTCAAAAACTTAACATCTTTAATTATTACGCATGATTTTAAATAAACAGTCGTTAACGAAGGGCAAACTTTAATCAAGTTAGACAGGTCTAACTGCAACCCTTTTAACCTCAAAACACTTATCTTTTCAGAAGCAAAATTATTCGGTAACACATAATCCGCAAACCCTAAATTAAGTTCCATACATTTAACCCCATTCTTAAGAACCATCAAGATTGCTGTATCAAATCTACTATCAACCGATACCCCTTCAAAATTGGCATTAACCCTAAATTTAGATAAAACGATATCGATTTCACGTAGCATAACCGAGTTAAGAACATGAGCTATAAAACCATCCCTTATGAAGGCTGCGGACTTACCATGATATTTTTGAGCAAACCTTTTTTGATCGAATTCGATTACTGGATACGAGCTCCAAAGAGAGAAGAATTTCTTGGACAATACCGAAAGGCGTGTGACGTCCATGGTTGTGAGGAAAGACATGATATGATGGACGATGGGTTCGGGTAGATCGGCTATATTAATCGGATCCATTGTTTTTAATCTCTTTTTTCTGATCATGTGGTCGAAGCAAACACCGTACGTCGTGTCTCCTTGTTGTTTGTAGTATGGGAAGAAGAAGAAGAACAACCCTGGATGATGCTTGTGCGAATGAAGTAGTATCTCTCTATTGGTGTTGGGCTTTTGGGGTCATGGTGTATGTTATATATGGTGAGATTGGTGTACGTCCGAATCTTTCTCAAAATTAGGGCCTGGTTGTTGAGAATCAAATAAAATATTAGGTTAACAAGGTGGTGTAGTTTTGGTTTTCCTTGCCCACAAAGGCTTTTTATTTAGATTTATTTTAAGAATATGTTCTGCTAGCTAGATTATACCGTGGGAATATTCTGAATTGAGAAATCTAATATTACGTATCAATTTTACATATGAAATAGAATGATACGCTTTACAGTTACATGCAGGAAAGCATACTCATGCCAATAAAAACGTACAAAGTAATGATGAAAATAATTACTTTCAAAATTTTGTATTATTTATTATTGAATTCAAAATTTTGTTTTAGAATTGTTCACCACTAACCGATATTATTTATTAATGTCAAAATTTTGTTTCAATTGTATTTGCAGACGGTTTTCATGTAACAAGTTGGTTAATTGATTATGGTTTAATTGAAACAATCTAAATGTTGTTCCCTATCGTAACGCGCAGGCACCAGTAGTATCTATATCTATTAATATATATAAAAGAATTGAACGTTGCTGACGTGGCGTGCAATGGTGGCTTCAACCTCTCCATGAAACTGCCACGTGACATCATAATTGAATGATTTTAGTGTTTTTGAATTTTTTTTTTAAACCCTAATCCTTTTACCATTCTATTCTCTACATTCTTTATCTCTTTCATAATTCTCTCACAAACCCTCTCCCTCTCTCTCTCTTTCTCTGTCTCTCTAAACACTAATTCGTTCCACGTCTCCTGCTATTCCATAATCCATAACAGGTAAACTAATTTTTTTATTCTTCTTCCTATAATTTTTTTATAAATCTGTTATAATATCATCAATTGCTGATACATACGATCCCCACACCTTCGTAACATATGCATACTCGCCCACGGCAAGACCACCTTAGCCGACCACCTAATCGCCTCGTCACATCATGAAACTGGGTATCGATGGTTTCGTTATATTATATAAAACAGTTTCATGTGGTTTGAACTGAATTATATATACTGCTATGATTGATGATATGAACTGTATTGAAGGTCTGTACCTGAATAATCTGTGTATCATTAATTGTATGGTTTTTGTCAAGGTAATTAGGAGCGAGGGGTAGGAAGTAGAAGGGGAACGACGACGTCACTGGCCACACAAACCCTATTTATTTAATTATTTATTTAATATCAATTCAAACTTTTATTTGTGTTATCTTCTGAAGTTATGATGTAATTCAATATACTTCTTAGAGTGTGTAGTGGAGAAATGGGATAGCGCCCCTTTCTTCACATTCATTGGCCACAATAAAAGTGGCACACAAACCAAAAACAATAGGCGTTACAAGCATAGCGCGAGACACACATTTTGGGTTTTTTTAGAAATATAGCGCCCCATAGCGCCCCCCGTAGTGGTGTTTGGGGCGCTATGGGTGATTTTTAGCTCCAAATAGCGCCCGAGTACACATGGTCTTATAATACTAAACATTAATAATTGTACATTAATATAATTAAAATAAATGCGGTTGATATCAGTTTATCATTAATGAGGGTTTGTTACAGAAGGCCAATGTAGAAGGTGGTGGTTGTAATGTTTATAACACATCTTGCATATATGTTCAAAAGGCTGCTGTTGATGATATTGGTTCTAAAAAGCTCTATTGCTCTGATGAATCTCTTCGTACGGTCATGCATCTCAGCTGTTGGGGTCTTAACTGATGACGATCTTAGTATTGATCAATAATATTTCTGAGTTTTTTACGTAATGATCAGTGGTCTTATCCTTTTCATTATATATGTTATGTATATACTTAGGCCAAATATTATTCGTTTCTTTTTTAGTTTAATTTGTACATGTATGTATGTTCATATGCTAGCAGTTTAACTTTCTGATAACTAAACATGTTTCTGTTATATGGATCAGGCAAGTTTTAGGTTTTTCGGTTAATTAACGATTTCGCAAACGATTGATCACGTCTCGATTTGAAATTGGAAGCTATAGGTGGTGAATCGAAGGTTCAGTCTCCTTGCAACAGTGGTTGCCCTACTTCTCACTATGGTAAATATTATTAATATTTGTTATTTGTTAATAATAATTACTAACTCTTTTATGTTTTTATTTTGAATTTAAGTGTATGTTAAAGTTTGTATTAATTATAGATATCTTGCTAATTTAGTTAAAGCCGGAGATTGGAGCTGACCTGAAGTTGTTTTGGGGCACTCCATGGGTGGTAAGGTGGCTCTGCAATATGCATAGAGTTGTGCCCGTGGCGATTATGGTAGCGCGGCTAAGTTGCCCAAACGGGTATTTTCGTGTGAAAGTTTGTGTTAAGTAGCCGACAGCGTAGAAACGTCCATCAATTTTACTAATTGAAATGATACAGTTTGATGTGTTTGTACAATATTTGGTGTCTTTTATTTGTTTACTAGGTGGTTGAAGTGCTTTATAGTATAAACCCTTTTCTTGATGTAGGAACTGTACTTGAACTTTGTATTATATGTAAGGGTAGATACATTTATTAAGTCATCAACTGTTTGTTTGTTGGTAATTACTTTTAGGTTTGAGAGTGAGCTTATTGCATCTGAATTTGAAACATTTTCTGCTCTTTTAGTATCTTTATGGCATATGTGAAGTGGGTTAGGCTAAAGCTATTAGTCGTTTTTCAGGTTCTGTCTTCTGTGTCGTATATGCAGTTTCCTTACCAGTGGTTGTGAGAGTTGGTACAGAGATGTGATAAGTTTTTGAATGTTTACAACTTCCAACTTAAGTGATTGTTTAGTTGATTAGGTTACGAATTATAGGAGTCATTAGAATGTGAGAGATTAGAGATATGTGATGAGTTTTTGAATAGTTATAGCTTACTTAAGTGATTGTTTAGCTGATTATTGATTAGGTTTTAAGTTATGAAATATGAGTTATTACTGATTGGAATACTATTGACATGCAGTGATTAAGAGATTAGTTGGTTAGTTAACTTGAGCCACTTGCAATAGGTTTATCACGTCATATTAGATTTTTCAACCTCGGGACGCTTCCGGGGTAATAAGCTAGTATTATAATAAACCAAAGCTCAAAATTCCAGATGACATTTAAAGAGGCCAACCTCCCCTTGAGTGTGTCATGTGGCATGCAATGTCATTAGGTGATTTTATGGCCTCCTCCTTTGGGTGTGCCATGTGGCATCCTCTTCCTTATTTCCATCCAAAAGCAATGTTTTGAAAACCGGACCGGACCGGTTCGAATGTTTGGACCGCCCTGCAAGAGAACTGGCTTTGGACCGGGCCGGTTTTTTTTATTTTTTATTTTAATTATTTTTGGGTTTCGATGCATTCTTTGGTTCGGTTCGTTGGATCGGTAGGACCGGTGAACCGTCCAGGGGTCCGGTTCGACGTCCGAACCGATCCTGAAAACCTTCTCCAAAAGTCTTTTTTTCTCTTATGTTTCCTCACAAATTTTAAAATGTTGATAACTTTTATATACGAGGTTTTTTAAAAAAAAAATATTACACCAAATTAACGAATATTTTATTATCTCTCCAACAAGTACCATAATGCTATACAAAAATTGAAAAAAAAATGAATTTTGTCAGGTTTTTTTATATAGAAAAAAAACACAATGTGTTCATGTAATTTATTAATAATGTTTAAACTAGGAATTATATTTTCATCAAGAGCAGAATAGGTTAAACCACTCTTTTTCAAAAAAAAAAAACCGCCACACCTTCAAAATTATTGCCTCAATCACGCCCTGCAATTGTTATTTCTAGCTCTGCTACTCATCTGTTAGCTATCAAAAGAAGAATAAGAAAGCAGGAAGAGGGAATTCGTTCATTTCATAACTAATCTTCACATTATTACAAGACCCTCTGTTTATACACACTCACTTATCACTTAACTGCTATCAACTAACTTTTAACAGCTAACTAACTTTTAAACTTTCACTTACTGACACATTTGACCCCTGTATTATTGACTATATTACAATTATATTCCTTGTATCTAACATCATCCAAACTTACATATTCTTTTTAATATACAATTTCATTCTTATTCACATGATTAAAATTGTTGTTTTTTTTTCTTCATATTATAGTACATTAATTTCTATGTTACATCATAACACATATTTTATAACATATATTAGATTTATATATCCCGAAAAGCTTCCGGAATATAATGCAGTAATATGATATAGATTAACAAGTTGTTGGCACGGAAAAAACCGGTGATAAAGAAAAATACAAGAACCAGTTTCTAACCTAAACCGGTTTCTATGGTATCGGTTTCGGTTATTGTAACCCGGTTTTCTTTTTAATCTGAAATGGGTTTGGGCCGTTAGAATTAAACGAGAGACATTAATCCATCCTTGATGCAGCCCATAACACAAAACAGCGTACGAGAATGGGGTAGCGTAGAGCCATTGTAGAGGTCCATATGCGACCTGGAAACCCGACATCGACCCATATACAACCCGGACCTTCCAACCACCCTACACCCAAATAGAGACGGGCAACCGTTGTTCTGTCTATCTTTGAGAAATCCCAAGATTCCAATTCAAGGTAACACTTTTGATCTGAATTAATTAATTAATGTTAAATTAAGGTATTTGATTGTAATATTTATTAGTGATATGTCATAGGAAACTTGATTTGTTGGGTCATTTGAGACATACTCCAGGTGTTCGATAAAATGTCTCAATAGGATTTGTTAATTGGGTATGGCTTGAAACTTGAAAGCAGTATATTATAGTGAAATGTTTAATGTAAGGTTTTATTTTTATAAGTGAACCTGAAGGCAATATACCTGTAAGTATAAAATAATGGTGAAGATTTGAAACACATTTGGCATAGTCTGATTTGTAAGAATTTGCGGTGCACTTCTAGACACACATTTGGTCTTTGTGGTTAAAATGTTTTAGTGTAGAGTCTGACTAATAATAACTGAGCGATAAGAAATTGATTTGATATGCTTGATTGCTCGTTGTGTTTTAATTATAGGATGTGTTATGATGTTTAGTAATTAATATAGCAATCATTCTGCTGTTATTAGTTGATGTCATTACTTTTTTTTTTGTTTTAGTTTTAGTGATATCATAAGGGGAACTTAACTGTAATAAGTTTGTGGCTTTAGTAAGTCCAAGTTGTGAATATTAGTTGCTCATACAGGTTAATGTTCTTATGATAATAGGATTTGGGTCCTAAGAGATGTAGTTTTTTGGTAGATAACTTATTGCCGGAGGATTCATGGGACCCTGTCAATACCGTGCTATCCTAGCTTGTGTTGGGAATGTGGCTTGCAAGAGGTTATGGTACGAAAGTAGTGGAACCAATATTCGAACCCGAGACCTTGGCTAGAACAGAATTAGGTTCTTACCACTTACCACCCCTTGAAGGTCTAAGAGATGCATTTGGATGTACATAGCTATGGTTTGATTTAGCTTTACATAGGAATACATATGTATATTTGACCTATAATGATATTGATTTTTTTTCACTTTATTTGATTAATTGAAATACCAAGGTGCAGATGTTTAAATAATGATTAGAGTCTTATACCTTGTTGATAATTTTAGAACTTTTTAAAATCTCTTGTGATATCGTGGTGGGTTATGTTCTTGAGGTTGTGGCAACTGTTAAAAATCTCTTGTGATATCACGGTGGGTCATGTTCTTGAGGTTGTGGCAACTGTACGGATCGGCTTATTTTGCTCAAGAAAGATGGATTTGAGGTCAAGTTCATGTTATGATTAAACACTTTTAAATTTTGGTTTTCTAAAGATACTATTATATATGTGACTATCATGAAGAGTAATGCAACATTAGCAACTTAGTTTATACTTTATAGTGATATTCAATTGTAATGTTGGGTGATCATGATATTTTTAGCAATGTACACATTAGCAACTTAGTTTCTAAAGCTATTAAACTTAGTTTATTTTTATTTAACTACTTGTGATACAAGATTAGTGAGAAACCTGGTTATAAATTATAATAAGCATCTGATATGTTTCTTTCATCTTAATAGCATTCATATTTTGTTAGAAGCATGTTATGAATATATGATTCTTGAAGTTTCAACAACACATAATGTTTTCCAGTAAGCTTTCATAGCTTCATGTTTCCTTTGTTTTGTTTTACATTATGATAATATATGATGCTTTTTGTCCCAGTATATGCAATTCGCCTTATTGAACATATTGTCTGTAATCATCATAGAACCCACTGCTCTTCTATAGCTTTTGTTGCTTTTCATCTAAGGATGATCTAAGTATCTAACTGATGTTCGTTGACAATGCAGCTGATGTGGCAGGTGACGATACATTAAAAGGTGCAAAACGACCATCTCTTTTCAGAGACACCAAATAAAGAAACCATGAAAAACATAAACCAGGAAAAAGCACAAAAACTGACAGAAAAACATACCCAACTCCCAAATTCACATAGCCATGTCATCAAAGATCTTGTTTGGTTCTCTCTCGTTGCTACATTTTTCAAACTTCTCCTGATCCCAGCCTATCATAGCACTGATTTTGAAGTCCACCGTAATTGGCTAGCACTCACTCACACCTTACCATTATCTCAATGGTACACAGATGAGACCAGCCCGTGGACTCTTGATTACCCTCCTTTCTTTGCTTACTTTGAGCGTTTTCTGGCCCTTTTCGCATCTCTTGTGGACCCCACCATCACCGACCTCTACAATGGCTTAAATTACAAGTCTCCGTCAGTCATCATCTTTCAGAGGCTCAGTGTAATAGCCTCAGATACAATATTGATATATTCAGTTTACAAGTTGACCAAGAACATGGAACTAAAGAAGAGGTTTTTGATCTGGATTTTGGTTGTTTGGTCACCTGCGCTGTTGATTGTTGATCATGTGCATTTTCAGTACAATGGGTTTCTTTTAGGGATTTTGTTAATTTCTTTGGGCGCACTCCAGAAAGGGAATGACTTGATTGGTGGGTTTGTTTTCGCGGTTTTGTTGTGTTTCAAACATTTATTTGCGGTGGCTGGACCTGTTTATTTTGTGTATTTGTTTCGGCATTATTGTCGTGGCGGGATTCTAAGGGGTTTTGGCAAGTTGGTCACTATGGGGACGGTGGTGGTAGGTGTTTTCATGGCGGCCTATGGACCATTTGCATATCATGGGCAGGTAAAAATCTCTATTTTGTCATATTAAAGTTTCATGTATATGAGATAATTTCGATTCTTGGAATTGTTGCTGCTGACTTATACCTTAACGTATTTAAATGTAGATGAGATTATATTATATAAAGAAAAGATGCTGTTTTTACTATTTGAATTGTTATTATAATAATGTCTATATGTTTGTAGATACAAGAAGTTCTGAGGCGCATGTTTCCTTTCGGTAGGGGACTTTGCCATGCTTATTGGGCTCCAAATTTCTGGGTGTTTTATATACTCACAGATAAAGTGCTTGCATCCGTGCTTTCAAAAATAGGATTCCATATCCAACCACCAACCGCTTCATTCACTGGTGGACTAGTTGGGGATTCTTCTCCTTTTGCCATACTACCTACGGTATTATTAACTTGTGGAAACGTCTTCCATTTATTAATACTTTTTAAAAAATGTATAAATGAATTAGTTGTGAATTGTGGTATGCAGATCACACCTTCAGTAACGTTCGCCATTGTCCTGCTTGCCATATCTCCTTGTCTTGTTAAGGCTTGGAGGAATCCCGACCCGAAGATGATTGTTAGACAGGTGGCATATGCATACACATGTGGCTTTTTGTTTGGATGGCATGTGCATGAGAAGGCATCACTTCACTTCTTAATTCCCCTTGCAGTCATTGCAGTAGAAAGCATCGAGGATGCACGCCATTACTTCATATTATCTATAGGTATGGTTTTAAAAGCCTTGCTCAATATTTTAATTTTCAAGTCGGCTTAAGTTAATTTAGTTTTTGTTTCGGTGCAGTTTCTGTGTACTCGTTGTTCCCTCTTCTCTATGAAGCTCAAGAATATCCCATAAAAGTGACCTTACTTCTTTTACACGTTGCATTAATGTGGTTCGGGTTTTCTGAATCAGGATCCATCTCAAAGAATGGCGGTCTTGTTAATAGATGGATAGAAAAAATGTATTTGGTTGGTTTTGTGGTTGTGGAGGCATGGGGGCAGTTTCTTCATCCTTTCGTTTTTGGTGATAGGCTTCCGTTTTTACCCCTCATGATGATCTCATTTTATTGTGCATTAGGAATGATGTACTCTTGGATTTGGCAACTTAGATGTATTATTAGGTCTCCTTGATGGTGGCAATATAAAATTTTAGATTGTGTTTAACAGGGAAAATACAAGTTACAGAGAGATGAGTATGGTTCCAGTAAACTGGAAAAACATGATGTAGCTCTTCTAATTTTTTTTTTATTACTAAAAGCTACTGTTAGAACTATCATTTGTATTGTGATTTTGATAATTTTATTTACCCTTATGAGATAAAATTGTTCCTATATTGCAGCTTTGCTTTTCTATTTGTGCCAACATAAACTGATTGTTTTTTTTTTTTTTTTCTGATTTCAAATTCAGTTTTCCCCTCAAAACTAAACAGTTGACAACTGCTGCAAGTCTGCAACTAATAACAGATAACTATACTCAATTTCTACTTAATTGTTTTCTTGTCCCACATTAGTAGGAGAGCCTCATTAAGGTTTAGAATAGTTCAGCGCTTAATGGTTCAGCAACATCCCAAGTCTTAATAATTCAGCCTTAACCATTCCATTCAGAAGCTGAAACAAACGTGCTGAATGCTAAATCATTCAGTGCTGAATAGTTCAGAGCCTCATTAAGAGGCTTACCAAACAGCCCCTTAGTCTATCCAGCGATTGAACCCGGTTCCCTCTTAATGTGATAATAGAGAGTTAGCTTAGAGAGCTCCTCAAGGGATAGTTCTCACTCTTTTTTGGGACCCCCCAAGACTGTGTGGAGTTTTAGTTTTAGAGACAAGGGGTGATTGTATACATTTTCTACACAAGTATTTTGGCACTAAAATACGGAAGTTGAACGTATCATATACCTATGTTGTCAAAGCGCCTAGGCGCCTAGGCCGAGCCTGGAGCCTAGATGCTAGTCGCTTAAAAAACAAGGGTTTTTTAAATAAGGCGCATAGTATAAAATACCCTTTTTAGGGGTTTTATGGATGTTTTAGGCTACTTTAGGATGGTTTTAGGGTTGTTTAGGACTTATTTATGGCTCGTTTAAGATGTTTTAGGTGACTTTTAACCTGAATTTAGCTTAAAATTGGCCTGAAATTTCGTCTCAGCGCCTAAAGGCGCGCCTCACTAGTCACAACGCACCAACCTCGCTGCGCCTCACGCGCTTTTGACAATATAGTTATGTACACAGTTGTAATTGGAGAAGGGTGATCATGTAGTCGGACTTAATAAAATAGCAAAGTTGGATGCATCGTACTAAGATGTACCGTTGTAGTTGAGTTAGATTTGTCGATGTAACATACTTAGACACGTTCTAACCAATAGCAATTAACATTTATAGAAGATTGTTTTCTAACTGTATTTATCACTATCATGCTTCAATTTACATTTATAGAATATTTAAATGGATCTTTGTAAGTTTGTAACATGTTTTTACTTGGTAAGATTAATGATAACTTTTGAAAAAGAAAAAAATAGTAACAAAAAAAAATTATTCTTATAATTTACCTTTATTCACATGAATATAAAAAAATAGTATCATATTTTCAATTTTGTTTATCGTTATTCTCACGCTTTGTTTCTCAGTTAAAACACATGATAGAACATGACTAAATCCTAAAAAATGCCAATGATAGACGATTTTATACTTGCCTTTAGTTACTCATCACTCAAACTTTCTCCAAACTTAATTCCATTTCTTGTAACAACACCAGACCCAATCCAATGCTGCAATTTCTCGACAGCATCCCCCTTTAACGACCCAATTGGTGCTTTTTTTTTCACTGGGTACAAAAGATCTAGGAGGCATGACATCAACTAACTATAAGTACACACTCGACCCCAAACAATGAATACAAGATAAAGGTAAAATTCTTGATCGATCTACACTAGGCATTTTTATATCTATTTTTTTTAACATTTATCGTCAACTTTATTTATTCATCAACTATCGTTAATTAAATAAATAGTATTATATTTAATTACTTCAAAACCCAGTGAACATCACCATCGTTTTTTGGTGTATAAAACCAACACTAAAGCACTAAATTGTGTTTTAACAACATGATATGAAAACTTTGAAGATTGAAATATTTTGATAACATAATAAAAAAGGAGCATCAAACTGTGTGTAGTGTATTACATTGTTTCACGACAATAATATAATGTTTTAATGATGCACAATTATAAGCTATCCTTCATGATATGTTGTGGTTTGGGCTTATTAACCTACCCAAGCCTTTTCATCAACACCTAAAATATAACTATCCACTAATGGGCCGGCCCATATAAGAAACCCATCAAAGAACCGAAAAACGTAACTAACACCACACATTAGGGTTCCAAATGCACCCAACCCGCCTATTTAATCAAACCATCTTCCTAATCTTAACCATCACACCCTCACAGATCTATCATCTCTACTAAATCCATTTTGTTCCTTTACATTAACAAAATCATTCATATTTTTAGTTTTTATATAAAAATCTGCACGTAGCACCCCGGGCTTCTCTGAAAACAATAATAATAATATTATGAAGAAGTAAGCCCCAATGCTCGTGCTATATCACATCTATAGCCGTCGAGTGTTGCAGTTCAGCCTCTGTACCTTTTTTATGGCCGTTTCTGTGTCAAATTGTCGGCTACATATTATTATTATCTAGTTGTAGATCTAAATTTTATCAATTTGTTGCCTTACCTCACCTTAAGCGTTTTTCCTAAATCAATTAATTGGAAAGAGGTCTAGTCATGGAGGCAAATAGTTAACCCTAGGCGGTGTTAACGTGGAGGTTTTATTTTTTAATTTGTTTTTCCTCTAAAATCATCCGCTATAACTGTTTTATTATTATTATTATTATTATTATTATTATTATTATTATTATTATTATTATTATTATTATTATTATTATTATTATTATTAGTGTTTGTATCGGCAATGATTTGATTGATTTATCCGCGCTTCTGAGAGTAATCAGTGAAGTAAAGGATATAAAATGGTTGAATTTCTTAATATGAGCCGATCTGCTATATTATTTTATATAATAAAAATATGCAGTGATGATTTAATATACAGCTTTAGCCAGTTCTGCTTCAGAAAATTCATGATTGATAGAGCTGTTATTTACTCTGAGCTTAATTGTTTTATAAATTTATTATTATCCAATGATGATATAATCCGATTGTATGAGGTACGTGGATCCAAGACCCTGTTTAACAGGGAGAACCACTTGGTTGAAGCTGTATTTCAAATGATATTACTGGATTTAACTGAGGATTGTTTATTATGATTGTTTTTTTATAAATGTTTGTTTTTGTATTGAGTTTAAGCTATACTTTTTACCCTGGATTATATAAACGGGTTTTGGAGTCTGAAAAAACTCAGAAAGTGTGTGTTGTCATCAGCTTCTTCTTTCGTAACATTAACGAGACTGGAGTTAAATAACAGCACCACATTGTTTACTATTTTATTTTAGTTCTTATTTATTATTTATAAAAAGATAAAATGATTTAATAGTTTAATCGGCAATGACTTGATTGGTTTATCCGCGCTTCTGAATACTCATGAAGTACACAATTTATAATGGTTGAATTTCTTAATATGAGCTGATTTGTTTTTTTATTTTTGTAAGTAGATTGCAGTGATGATTATACACAGCTTTAAGCCATTTCTGCTTCTGAATTACTATGATCGATAGAGCTGTTGTTTTCTGAGCTTAACTGTGTCTTGTTCTTTTTTTTTTATTTTACTGATTAAATTTTATTTGTGCTTGATAGCTATATTATATAATATCGTTGTATTGCCATGTCGATGTGCAGGTAATCTCGCTGGAGCTAGATTAGATTGAGTTGCCGCTAGCATTGTTTGCTCAAGAATTGTTTTATTTAAGATTCAAATTCCCTTGCATAAATGCAGTTAAATGATAATACTAATGTCATCTGTTGTTGCAATTTTTTTTACCATCTTTAAATTTGTTTTTGTAACATATGTGGTTATTGATTAATAATGTCATGAGTTCCATCGACTGTTTATAAGCATTGAATTGTTGATGGTAACACGTTAGCGAATGTATCACGCTTTCGAAGTTCAATTTCTCATCTATATGAGATGTAAAAGTAGGTAATATTATAATGACCGTTTGCTAAACCAAATAGTTTTTGGAAAGGCTTCAAATGAACTGAACTTTTGGTCACGATCTGTTAGATGCGAATTCTGTTTTTTGTTCAATAAAATACACTGTGAACACATGTATTTCCTTGAAAGTATGAACAAAACGTTGTTTGTGTTTGTTTGGTTTGTTGCGCTAGTTTTATTTGTGAATATTATGGCTCTAGGCTAACAACCTAACCATCCCCTTTGGCCTTGTTGGCCAACAACTACCACCATTACCTCTCTCTTTTTGTCGTCTGACAACCACCATGATCATCTTTAGCCACCTAGAATAGAGGACCACCATCACTTTCATTCGAATAACCTGTAAGAAAACCCTTAATCTGCAATCCCTTAGATATGAACAATGGGGAACGAAACCAAATTGGTTGTGGGTGTTCTTTCAACTGGGAGCTGACTTTAACTCAACCCTAACCCTTTAAATAAAATCTATTTTTTTTTTACTAACCATCATTGTTTTTTCTTCTTTGTTTAATATTTCTCATTTACCCCATCTTTAAAATAAACAAGCAACTCATTTTCTCTGTTTTGTTTTTGAAAGTCCGATCATCACCGCTGCAATATTTTCCATCCATCGAAAAATTTCACTTCCCAACTTAGTTTGTGCCATCAAGACCAAGGTGGGCCGGATTAAAAAAGCAGGTGGGGCCGGACTCAATACATAATTTAATTTTCAAAAAAACCCGAATATCAGTACTTCTGGGCGAAAAAAAAAGGGGGGGGGGGGGGGCGAGGCCCGGTCTGGCCCGGCCTAAGGTCCGCCCCTGTGTGGGGTCCATGTGTGTGTGTGGGGGGGGGGGGGGGATTGTGAGTGACATGTGGAAATTATTTTCTTTTTCTTAATTAAAGATAATTGACCCAGTCTATGGTGTGTACAATTCAATATGGGTGCTGGCTAGTCTGTAATCGGGGCTGAAGACGAAGATGGTGGTGGCTAAGTTAGATCATGGTGGTTTTAGAGTGTAGGTGATGCGGTTGTGGTGGTTTTAGAATGGAGATGATGCGTCAGTTGTGGTTCTAGGGTGGAAGTGCTGCACTGGTTGTGTATTAGAGTGGAGGTGATGCATTGGTGGTGGTGCAACGATGGTGGTTTTTGGAGGCTGTTGGTGTAGTGGTAGTTAACTTAAAAAGAATGTTTGAATGTTCACTTTGAAAGTGACTACTAATGAACAATCAGAATCAAATGATTATGAACTAACTCTAAAAACAATTTTTTGAAAGAAATTCTTGGTTTTACCATTTCAATAACTAGAGTATCGATTATTATTTTAGTATAGTGACTCATTTCTTACACTAACTACCATGTTAGACAAGTTTCTACCGAATCACATATATTTGCTTTCATTCCAAACATATCACTTTGAGGTGTGATTTATCATTAGTCTTTTCTCTATTTTGAACGCTTCTTGACATACACAAACACACACAAAAAGACTAGTAAAAACACACAAAAATCAAGATCATGATTTGTGAATAAATTATCATGTAAGTGTAAATCTAAAGCAATCCCTTATCCTAAGCATTTCCAATCTTTGAAAACACCATAACTTAAATAAAAATAACCAAAAAATAAATTAGTGATCATTTAAACAAGGAATAATGGAAATAAATAATCCCAACTATTGAGTATTGGCCAATAACAGTCCCAACTACGAAAATTATCAATAGTGGTCCCAACTTTCGACATATTGGAATATAGGGGTGAGCAAAAATTAACCATAACCGACATAACTGAACCATAACCGATATAACCGAACCGATTTTAACCGATAACCAACATAACCAATGGTTATGGTTATGAAATTTCTATAACCGACCGAGCGGTTATGGTTATGGTTATGAAGCTTTGGTTAACTGATATAACCGAACCGAACTTGTATTGTTAAGTTTATGTAATAAATTTATGTTCTATATTAAACTATATAGAGGTTTTTTTACTATAATAAAAGTATGTTATTAACAACATGATATTGATGTAGTATTCTTTTTTTTTTTTATGATGAATTAAACTTGTAAGTTGTAACCAAGGCTTTAAATATGTTTTTTTTGTTAATATCTTATTAAAAGAGATCCCACATTGATACTTTAAATAGAAAGGATAGTCTTGATTAACTTATAAATAATAACATAAGCTAAGTCTATCATTGTAGGTTCTGAGTTTTTAAGACCCATGGGCTTTTAATTTTATAATTTAGCCGAAAGTTAGCTTTGTTGATTTTTTTTGGTTAATAACCGAAATAACCATAACCGATTAACCATAACCGAAGTTTGGTTATGGTTACGAAAATCCCATAACCGAAATAACGGTTATAGTTATGGTTAATGGTAAAAACCGACCCAAACCGACCCATGCACACCCCTATTGGAATATAATGGACCCAAACTAACGGAGGTCTAACTCCGTTAGTGTGGTGCTGGCGTGGCATCCTAGGTGGCAAAATGATTCGACGTGACATCCTAGGTGGCAAACAGATCCTACGTGGCACCCTAGGTGGCAAAAATGATCTTTCGTGGCATCCTATGTGGCATGCCACGTCAGCACCACACTAACGGAGTTAGACCTCCGTTAATTTGGGTCCATTATATTCCAATATGTCGAAAGTTAGGACCATTATTGGTAATTTTCGTAATTGGGACGGTTATTGGCCAATAGTCAATAGTTAGGATTATTTATTTTCCATTATTCATTTAAAAAGATGATTCTTTTTTCTCGGCTTGAACAAAGATGATCTTTGCGTGAGAAAACTGTTTTGGGATGTGCGTAACAGTGGCGATTATAAAGGCGTTGACAAACCAAGTGTGAGCGCATCAAAAGTTAGTATAACTAACAAAAATAATAATAATAATAAAAAATTATAAACTTTTCAAAAGAAAAAAAACATATAATATATTCCACGTGTCGAGACATGTACGGTTTGGTGCTATATCATATCTTGAACAAGAAAGGTCAAAAGCTTTTTATTCCAACAGCAACCATCCATGTGAAATGTGATGTGAGTGAGTGATCTATCAAAGCCCACAATTTAACCATGAGCCTTGTCTCCTTCATCAACAGAGCTTTTAATGGCTTCTCCTCTTCCTCTAAGCTTCTTGTTGTTTTCTCCCTCAGGTTTGGTTTGGTTTGGTTTGGTTTTGTTCTTTCACTACTCTTACTATATTTCATTTATCATATCTTTGGATCTGAAAATTACCAGTAATAGAAAGATTCAATATCTTTGTATATTACGTTATTAGGGCATAATATGGATCACGTATTTGGAAATTTAATTCCGCCATCGGTTGGGGTGTTAAAAATGATTAATGTTTGCTTTGAAGATTTAATATTTCACTGTCTATTATTCTATTATAAGTGTTACAAGCTGCACCGCAACCCCTTTTGAATAGCAAACACAATCCTACTGGAAATAATGACCCACTCCACTCTGTTTAGGAAACGGATAGTTTCATAAGCAAGGGACCCAAATGTATCATAGGCAAAGGGGACGTAGACTTGTTGATTCTTAGCACAAGCTTTTTCATGCTTAGCAATTTTTCCTGGTTCTGCCTTTAACAATGCCTGGGCTGGCACGAACCAATTGTCCCTGAGCCCAACCTGGAGGCACTCAGACGAGGTACACACCTTGGTTTTAAAAAGCGCGAAGCGCACAAAAGCAACGAGGTCTAAACCCAAGGCGCAAAAGCGGTGGGCTTTTCGTACGTGAGGCGCAAGACGAATATATATATATATATATTACATATGTTATAGGTTTTTAGCATCATTTGCCCAAAATATAGATACAAATAAGGTTTATATATGATTTAACTTAAATGTACAACATTTTTAGCTACACGTATAACAATTTTAAGCACAAAAACACCCCGTATACGAAAAGCACGCTTTTATTGCGCTTTTTATTCCAAAAAGCCGCGCCTTTCATGCGCTTTTTGCGCTTTTCGTACGGTGCTCGCCTAGTGTTACATAAGGCCCATAGATTGGCGCCTAGATGCGCTTCGCGCACCAAGGTCCACACAAGCGTGTTTCTCACCTGCCTATTCAAACGCAATAGTATGTTGAAATGGAAATTTTTACATATATATAAAAAAGATGAAAGAAAAAAAAAATGTTTTGTGGCTATCTTAATCAGGTGTCTACTTGCTTACCTTCCATATTGTTGATATTGGTATCCTTTAGGCCCTTCATATGTCAATTCTCACTTTTTCAAATTGTGAATATCTTTTACTGTTCCAAAATGTTAGGACTTATAAATGTGGATTACGTATATCACTGTTCATCATAAGTCAACATAACCATAGATCCTGTTGGCTGTTCATCTGTTCTTCTTGCATTCTTTTGCTAATTTCGCTTGATTGTCTATCGATTTTGTTACTTGCAGTGGTGGGGGGCTTCTTGCTTACTCGGAATCACAATCAATCACTCCGTCAAACAATGTAGAACATGAACAATTAGTAAATAAGAAAAAAAAGGTTGTTGTTCTTGGAACAGGATGGGCTAGTACAAGTTTCCTCAAGGATTTGGATATTTCTTCGTATGATGTTCAAGTGGTTTCTCCCAGAAATTATTTTGCTTTCACACCGTTGTTACCTAGTGTTACTTGTGGTACAGTTGAGGCACGGAGCATTGTGGAGCCCATTCGTAACATCATTAAAAAGGTAATAGTTGTTTTGGTATTTTTCATGCTGTTTTTCCTACATATTCTGATGAAAACTTTTGTGATTCTGTTCTTGAAAGAAAAATGGAGAAATTCAGTTTTGGGAAGCGGAATGCACCAAGATTGATGCGGCAAACAAGAAAGTTTTTTGTCGTTCTGTTATCGAATCAAACCTAGTTGGAAAGAAAGAGTTCTCTCTAGACTATGACTATCTGATTGTTGCAACTGGTGCAGAAGTAAACACCTTTAACACCCCTGGTGTCATGGAGCATTGCCATTTTCTCAAGGTACCGATCTTCCGTTTATGTGCCAAATTAAAAGTTAGTGTATTCATTTTCTAAAAAATGCCATCAACGACCAAACAGGAAGTTGAAGATGCTCAAAAGATTCGTAGGAGTGTAATGGACTGTTTTGAAAAGGCTATCTTGCCGGAGTTAACAGAAGAAGAACGCAGAATAAGCCTACACTTTATAATAGTTGGAGGGGGGCCTACCGGAGTAGAATTTGCAGCAGAGCTACATGATTTTGTCCATGAAGATATTGCTAAGCTATACCCCATGGTCAAAGATCTTGTTAGAATTACACTTATCCAGTCTGGTGATCATATATTGAACACGTAAGCGCACACCAAATCTTCTATCGCATATAAGCTTACAAACATGATTTTGCAGTTAATAATTGAGTTGTATATTATCTTCCATAGGTATGACAGTAGAATCAGTTCATTTGCTGAACAAAAATTTGCTAGGGATGGTATTGATGTACATACAGGATGCCGCGTTTTAGGTGTGTCAAATAAAGAAGTCAGCGTGAAAGTCAAATCTACTGGTGAAAATGTTTCTGTGCCTCATGGAATGGTTGTTTGGTCAACTGGTGTTTCGACCCGGCCTGTTGTCAAAGATTTTATGGATCAAATTGGCCAGGTTTGCTAATTAGTTTTCTCTAGTCAAAGCAATCAATCTATTAATTATTGGTTTATTATATCGCATGTAGGGAAAAAGGAAGGTTTTAGCTACCGATGAATGGTTGCGAGTAAAGGGGTGTGAAAATGTTTATGCTATCGGTGATTGTGCCACCATTGATCAGCGCAAAATCAGGGTATGTTGATGTTCTCTTTCACATTAAAATGATACATAATTGTCAAATTTGGCCAATAACCGTTTACCTCATTAACACGTACTGTATATATTTTTTTGTAGGAAGATATTGGTGCTATATTCAATGCTGCTGACAAGGATAAATCGGGCACCCTAACTGTTGAAGAATTTCAAGATGTTATTGATGACATACTCATTCGCTATCCCCAAGTGGAACTTCATTTACAGAGCAAACGTCTTTTGAGTGTGACCGACCTTTTAAAAGATCCAGAAGGAAATGCTAGGAAGGAAATCGACATTGAAGGATTTAAATCAGCTCTTTCTCAGGTAGATTCTCAGATGAAAAGTCTCCCTGCAACAGCACAAGTAAGTGTGTGTATAATTATTTTTCTTTTTGATTTTTTTAGACAAAATAGGTAAAGGGGATATCAGTCAACTTTTATAATGAGTAATTATGTGAAAGGTTGCTGCCCAACAAGGGACATATCTATCAAGCTGCTTTAACAAGAGGGAGCTGGCTAATTTTACACCAGAAGGCCCACGCCGATTCAAGGGTAGCGGGCGTCATGACTTCCTTCCCTTCAGGTATCCTTTTGGCATTTTTTTTATCAAATTTGTTGTGACCCTTGATTCGTAAGACTATGGGTTCCGCTCTCTTAGTGACTGTTTGCTAACTACTTTTTTTGGTTTTTTTTTTGTTTTTATATAAATTTTAAAATGAGAAAGGTATAAGCATTTAGGGCAGTTTGCACCTTTAGGTGGAGAGCAGGCAGCAGCAGAACTTCCAGGGGATTGGGTTTCTGTTGGCCGTAGCACACAATGGCTCTGGTATTCAATCTATGCAAGGTAAAACGATTTTGTGCACACTACATATATAATTTGTTTCCGTATGTGATTTTTTTTTTCTGGGCTAAATGCAGCAAGCAAGTGAGCTGGAGAACAAGGGTGCTAGTTGTATCTGATTGACGAGGAGATTCGTTTTTGGTAGAGATTCGAGTCGAATTTAAATATTGTGATTGTTGCTAAATCATGTTGGGTTGTTGAAATATTGTTATTTTCCAAGTGTTTTCGTGTTTCTTAAGCAGACATCTAACCGGTATCCATTTAGAACTCTGATCTTCACTTGTATCTCTCTTAGTGACATTTATGTTTGCATTCTGTTGGTTGTAATGTTATTTGGTATCGTGAATTTGATACCATCACCCAGTTTATTTAAAAATGTCTTGTTTGACTATACATGTGACAGTTAAAAAGTAGTTATCTTACTGATTTTTTAACATAATTCGTAGATCATGAACATGATCATAATGCTTTTAGGGGTTAGTAACTTAGTATCGACATATTGTAATTTGTAACACATGTTAACTATTGAACTTTAACGAGGTTGGTTTCAAATGTATACACAGATTTTAACTCATCGTTTTTTCAAACTATACTTTTAACATTGCAATAGTGTATGCCAAACTCTGATTTACTTTCAACTAAAAAAAATAAAAGGTTATATAACTGTCATGATTTACAAATTAAAATCTGAGAGACAGAGGTTAAAAAATGATATCAAAGTATGAAAAGCTTTTATAATGTTCACGAAAACTATCTCTAATATTCAATAAAGTTAGTTGTCGAAAACACAATCTCCATTTCGATTTACTGTTTTAAAATCAATATACAAATAAGCATTGCCTTTTCACCTTCACCTGCAAAGTTGTCTGGTAGAAGAAATGGAGTATTTGACAGAGATGTAAAAGACTGACCACAAAAAGCTTTGTTCTTGTCCCACATCGAGAAAGAGAAACAACTTCTTGCTTTTCATAAATAGCATATGCTGTGTATCTATCGCCGGGCTTGGCAACGTGAGCCTGTAACTCGAGTGAGGGCATTAAAGTGGGTTGGACTGTGATTGAGCCCAGATTGGTTGGATCAAATGTTTGCAATATCTGGCCTGCCCGTTCCAAGTTTGGAGTTGGGTCATGTGGTTTGAGCGAAGGCTCGGGCTTCTTGGCTCCTAGAGTAGAGGGCAATGCGTTAGGCTGGCTTCACAGAGCTGCGAAAACTTCTCGCTCTAGACAGTGGAAGGATAACAAGCCGGTGCAGCCTTGGCCCAAATAACCGGCTGGGCTCGATCTAAAGAACTCCCACTTTTTTATCATTATTTTTTTCCATATATTTTTTTAGTTTCTCTCTTTATTTGTCAAGTAACTTACTACTTTTTTTTAATTTCTAAAAAATTTAAATTATTTTAAACACAATTTCTGCTAATATGTTTTTGCTATTTTAGCATCTAGATATTTTATTTAAGTTGATATTTCACCGTTTTAGCATATCTCTCAAATATTTAAAAATAGTTTTATAGAGAAAGATATCATGGTAAATGGTAATAAACTTGTTACTAATAAAGATATGATCATGATTCCCAAAATTTTATAAAAAATACCCCAAGGTGATGAAAAAATGGAAAGTCCTACATAGTTGGAAAACCGCATACATACAATGCATACATACAGACAGACAGACTCTAAAAAAAGGCAGAAAACCTCTCCATTACCATATACACTCCTTCATTACATCTACTACACACACCACAAACTCTCTGTCCAAACAAACAACAATGAGAGGATCATACTACACGTTTTACCACAAAGCTTCCAATGCTTTTCGTGATCATCCTACTTTTTCTAAACTTCTTGTTGTCTGCACTGTCAGGTCTCTTAAATTTTCATTATTTTGTTATATTTTTTTTATAGTTTAAGTTTATTAAAGTTTGTAATGATGTATGTGTTAAATGCAGTGGTGGTGGGCTAGTGGCATATTCTAATGTGAGGCCATATGGTAGTGTTTATGCTGATGCTGATGCGGCTCAACCGACCATCAAGAAGAAGAAAGTTGTAGTTTTAGGAACCGGTTGGGCGGGTACAAGTTTTTTGAAAAACTTGAAAGACCCATCACTTGATGTTCAAGTTGTGTCCCCTTGTAATTATTTTGCATTTACTCCTTTGTTACCTAGTGTTACGGTTGGCACTGTTGAAGCGCGTAGCGTAGTCGAACCCATCCGCAACATTGTTAAAAAGGTACTGTTTTGTAGTTGGTGAATTTTTTGTTTGATTTGTGTTTTTTTTTTTTTTTGTGAGAATGTGATTTTTTTTTTATATTTTTTTGGATGTAGAAAAACTTTGATGTTTGTTTCAAAGAAGCAGAATGTTTCAAGATTGATACAGTTAACCAGAAAGTGCACTGCAAATCCACTCAAAATACCAACGTTGACGGGAATGCAGAGTTCATAGTAGATTATGATTACCTCGTGATTGCAATGGGAGCGCGTGCAAATACTTTCAACACCCCTGGTGTCGTCGAAAATGCTCATTTCTTGAAGGTATGGTTTCTTTGTATATTGATTTGCAAATAGGTTTATTGTTTTATTTATATTTATATGCGAACGTGAATGAATGTTCTTTGCAGGAAGTAGAAGACGCTCTTAGAATCCGTAGGAGTATTATTGACTGTTTTGAAAGGGCAAGTCTTCCGAGTCTAAGCGAGGACGAAAAGAAAAGAATTTTGCATTTTGTGGTGGTTGGAGGTGGACCCACAGGGGTCGAGTTTGCGCTGAGCTCCATGACTTTCTTTATGAAGATTTGGTTAAACTGTACCCTGGTCTAAAGCAATATATGAGGATAACGCTGCTAGAGGCTGGTGATAACATATTGAACATGTAAGGAACTTAAATATTCAGATATGAAAGCCTTATACATGATAGTAAATACTAATTTGTTTGAACTTTTGTGTTGGTCTGCAGGTTTGACAAAAGAATAACGGCTTTTGCTGAAGAAAAGTTTAAGAGAGATGGTATTGATGTGAAAACTGGGTCAATGGTGGTCAAAGTGTCCGATAAGTTAATATCTCTTAAAGAAAGATCAAGTGGCGAAACTAAAGATTTGCCTTATGGAATGGTTGTGTGGTCAACTGGAGTTGGAACTCGTCCGGTTGTAATGGATTTCATGAAGCAGATTGGCCAGGTTATTTTCTTGCATGCTTTGTCTCTCTTTTTTTCTACTATTTTTGTCAACTTTAATTATAAATAAATTTGTTTCTTGAATTACAGGGAAACAGGCGAGTTATGGCAACCGATGAATGGCTTAGGGTGGAAGGAGTGCCGAATGTGTATGCTCTTGGTGATTGTGCTACAATAAATCAACGTAGAGTAATGGTATGTTTACGTGTTGTTGATGTTAGAAAAATAAAAAGTAAAAAAATGGAAGTTTTATTATGCAAATTGGGTTTACAGGAAGATATATCAGCAATATTTAGCAAGGCAGATAAGAACAAGAATGGAAAGCTGAATGTGGGCGACTTTACTGAAGTAATCAACGACATTCTCGAGAGGTATCCTCAAGTGGAGCTCCACTTAAAGAGTAAAAAGTTGAAGAATTTCGTCCAGTTATTAGAGAGTAATCAAGATGGTGCTGCAAAACGCGCAACTCAGCTGGATATTGAGAAGTTTAAATCAGCACTTTGTGAAGTGGATACTAAAATGAAAAGTCTTCCTCCAACGGCGCAGGTGAATCCAAATAACAACTATTTTGATCAGAAAGATTTAATCTAGTATATTGAATCTAATGTTGTTGTTGTGGTGTTAGGTGGCGGCTCAACAAGGTGAATATCTAGCGAAATGTTTCAACCGGATGAAAGAGTGTGAAGCGAATCCTGAAGGCCCCATTAGATTCAGAGATTCTGGCCGACATCGTTTCAAACCATTCAGGTACAAGCATCTAGGCCAGTTTGCTCCATTAGGTGGTGAACAAACTGCGGCACAACTTCCTGGGGATTGGGTTTCAATGGGTTACAGTACACAGTGGCTTTGGTACTCTGTGTATGCTAGGTACTACCTTGTTTATCTCTCTTTGCTTTCTCTTGTTTGATGTTCTTTTTAATACCCGAAAAAAAAATGTTTATGATATGCAGCATGCTTGTGAGTTGGCGTACAAGATTCTTGGTGATAGGTGACTGGGGACGAAGATTTATTTTCGGAAGGGACTCCAGCAAGATTTAAGACCAGAAATAGATGCATTCAATGTCTTTCTTTTAAAGAAAATGAGAGAAACTACTTGTAATATGAATCTTGTGTTTGAGAAGATGATCTAAGTGAGATGTTTATTTTTTTTGGTGTTGAAACACTTCTAAGTAGCAGGCATGATATACAACTTTGTTTTCAACTAAATTTATATCGGAAGCTATAAAAATAAATACTGGTAGCGCTACTGAAGTTGTTGATGAAGGAATAATCCTATTTGGAGTTAAATGGGTTCAAGATAATGTTAATAGGTTTAGATAAGTATTAGTATTTTATTTAAATTAGGATATGGTTATCCAATTTGGGTTTAATATTTATTTAATTGGTGTTTGAGTTATACTAGGTTTAGATTAGTTTAGTATAAATAGATGGTTAAGGTTATTGTAATTAGTGTCCTCAATAAATAAAACTCTTCTTTGTGTTTCGTTTGGGGCCTGATTTTCCAACAATTGGTATCAGAGCTTGAGAAAAAAAGCGGGTTTGAGAGTCGTTTACCAAAAAGGGGAGCCACCCCTCACGGGGCTGCAACAACGGTGGCCGGGAGGTGCAAATCGCACGGCTTATTGCATCAACATGGTTGCTTGGGAGTACGAGCAACTTAAACGGCAATAGGGAAAAAGTAATTATAGTCGGCAATTAGGCAACGGCAGTGGATGGGATTGCAAGGGCGGTGACCAAAATTCATGTATGGATGGAATTTCGGTGGATGCAATATAAATATTCTATATGATGGTCTTATGTGTTTTTTCAAGGATAAATACATGCATGTGGCCATGTGGGTCTTTATGTGCATGGATTTAATGAAGGAATAAATACTTAGGTGTATATGCTATGTGATTTTTTGATCACGATTAAATATGATATTCAATCGAAGTGTTTGATTGGTGAAGATGGGGTTTAATCGAGTTCGGGTTCAAAAGCTTCTTAGCCGTGAAAGAAAACAACGGGTGTTTTTTCTCTGGCAGGTAACAAACCAACGTATTTTGGTGAAAAATAAACGAGATCAGCAGGGGCTGAAGGGGGTTCGTTTAGCAACCAAAGAAGACAGAATAGCGGTGGCTCGTCGTGTTGGTGGTCGATAGCAGCGGGTGCAGATCGATCAGGGAAGTTTTTCGTATAAAAATCTGATATGGGTTGCTATCTTTTATGTTGTTCACAAGGGGAAAACGAGATGGTGAACCGGTGTTGCAGGTGGTATCGTTTGGGAAGGCGGTAGTGACAAGTGATCAGTTCAGAGGTTATGAACCTGATCGCAGTAGCAACTTTCATCCAAGTTTGATCGTGTTTTATTTTTGTCATTGACTTTTTCTTGCCAAGGAGGAAAATCGCAGCGCGGGGCTCGAATTCTTTTGGCAGAAAAACCAACAGGTGTGTCGTGGGAAGAACGAAAGAGCGAGGGGCTTAGGAATTCGTTTGGCGACCGAGGGACGTGTCAACAGGTGGTTGTTGTCTTTGTTGGTGGTTGATATTAGCGGGGGCATATCAAGGAGGAGTGTGACAAAGTGGTAAAACTATGATCATATAAGGGTTCAACCGGTTTTGGTATCAAGTAAAGTGCAGTGGGCACTCAACTGTGAAGACTTTGGACATGACCGAGGTAGAGGTCAAGGGGTCCGGCAAAGGTCGAGATTATCCAGGAAGAACTTGGAGTAACGGTGCGGATGTGAGCAAATGGATCCCAATTAGGATTAAGGGGGTGAATGAAGGAGTAATCCTATTTGGAGTTAAATGGGTTCAAGATAATGTTAATAGGTTTAGATAAGTATTAGTATTTTATTTAAATTAGGATATGGTTATCCAATTTGGGTTTAATATTTATTTAATTGGTGTTTGAGTTATACTAGGTTTAGATTAATTTAGTATAAATAGATGGTTAAGGTTATTGTAATTAGTGTCCTCAATAATAAAACTCTTCTTTGTGTTTCGTTTGGGGCCTGATTTTCCAACAGTTGAGACATCTGTTTAGTTCGTGACAGAAATTTCAAGTTGCTACTGCTCCGATTGCTGTTTTAGAGGTTGCCTAGCCGATATCTGACTAAACTATGGCATGACCTTTATTACTCATGTTTCTAAGTGCAAATCGCTATCAAAGTAGTGAGAAAAAGTTGCTGATTATTATTCAATTGGTGAGAAGAATCTAGAGGTGGCCAGTTTTTAAAAAATTATCCATTTTGATTTTTCCTTAGCAGAGACGAGTCATTGGTGATCACTAAAATTTTGTGAGAAGATGATACAATAATGATCTTTACCGGTTTAGAGAAATGACACTGAAGAATAACTTTGGGTCAAAGGCTAATGAGTGGACATAAGATGAGTTTTTTTATGTATGTTTTGCAGAATGTAAAGTTATGGGATACCACTATCACTATCCTCCATCTTAGCACCACATCATCTCCTTCCGTCATCTCTATCTTCTACTAAACATGGGTGTAGTTCACTAGTGGAAATCACTATTCACTATTGAAGGTCCCACCCCGACAATTCTTTTTCTTCTCTCTCAATAATTGCCTATTCTCCGTTATCATCACCATTATTAAAACTAAGGGTGGTGTTCCACTAGTGGTTATGAAGCCACCTAAGCTTCACTTCAGCCCACGATGGTGCTTCACTAACCCACCGCATAGCCTAAGTGTGTGGATAATCTTCCTAAATCAAGTATATTACTTCCAAAATCTTAAATTAAGTAATCTAGAAAAAAAACAAGAACAATTATGTGTTTTATGTTGTGGAAAAAGGGGTTAGAGAAACAAAACAAAATCTTTCTTATATAATTAGGGGACTAACACGTTATTTACTTGAAATGACACAACGCTTTGTGAAACAGTGTGCCAGTTGATAGTTAAAGTGATCGATGTTATTTACTAATGGTGGCGGGGGGGTCACTAGCGCCGTCTGCATTCACGAGCGTGAATGGCCTTTTGCAATTAGGTTGACCTGGGTGACTGGGCTTTTGTTTTTTTGAATGGATCGGGCTTTTGTTGGTTGTTAATTTTTTTTTTTATAAAAGAGTATATCATTTTCACATATTTCATCAACAAAATTATGGTGGGTAGGGATGAGCTTGGGACGATATCAGTAGCAACCGATACCGATCCCGAAAACTCCCAAAACCCAATACCGATACAAAAAACATACGGTACGGTATCGGTGCAATATTGGTATGGTATCAGTATTTTATCTTAAAATACCGATACCGAACATACCAAAACCGAAAACCTCTAAACATGAGTACCGATACCGAACATCCTCGATTCGGTACGAAATCGGTTCAGGATTGGTATCAGGGCAGTACTTTTTTTCATAGAAATGAAATTATATATGAAGTTTTAGATTAAACTGCACGAATGGTCCCTGTGGTTTGCACGAATTGCACCGATGCCCCCATCTATTTTTAATAGTCCCCAACGTTGACATTTTATAACATTTTGGTCCTTACCAGCTAACTTCGTTAAAAATTTTCAGTTAAATCATGTAAAATGACCAAAATACCCTCACAATATAAAAAATACAAATAAATTAAATATCAACTATCTCCCCTTCTTAACCCCACCTCTTCTTGATCATCAACCCAACCATAACCTCCACCTCCCACCACCGTCCACCTCCATCATCATCCAACCTCCTTCTTCTTCAACCCCAATGCAACAACCATCATCATCCAACCGTCTTCTTCTTAAACAGGTTATTATTATACTAAAGGATCTGAGACCGATCGGTTCCTCATATTATTTGCATTTCACGCCAATCGTCTTGTTTTTGCAGTTTCCGATGTACGATCTGTTTACGTTTTTACTGTATATGTTGTTTCATGATCGGATTAATTAGTTTCTTTTATTATTTATTTAGATTGTTTGATTTAGGTTTACTATTTTTTAATTGATTTGAAAATGGTGATTTACTTTATATTTTTTTTTATACCAAGACAAAACAAGTTACATTTAGATGGTGGGTAAGCGGGCAACAAGCTGCGCCGCTATCCCTTTTTGAATCGCAAAGCCTATCCTGCTAAACACAAACCCTTGGTTCTTATGGTAAAGGAAATGTTGTTTTGTAGCTTCAGACTATTTTTTTTTAGTTTTGTTTCTATTTTTACACCTCTGTTCCTTCCATTAAAATATTTTTTCTTTTCAACACTAACTTCGTTTCTGCTGAAAGATTCTTTAGGTGAGGGATTGAATTTGTGTGTTTTGTTTTGAATTTTTATATTTTATTTTACTAGTTTTGGGTTTGATTGAATCATGGTTGTTTAGGTAATCAATTTGATTGATGGTGCTTGTGGTGGAGGGTTTTGTTGAAAGGTGGTGGTGGTTGGGGACTGAGAGAGCAAAGATAGAGAGAGAGAGTATACATTTTTTATAAAAAGGGGTAATATAGTAATTTTACATGAACTTAACTGAAAAACTTAACCTCCATCTAAGTCAGGGACCATCGATGCAACAAAATACAAAGCACAAATCCCATATGTGTAATTTTGAAAAGTTAGGGAGCATATTTTAAATTCGAGAAAACTACAGGGACCATCCGTGCAGTTTACTTGAAGTTTTATTATTAATTCATGGGTAGGGATCCTAAGAGAACCAACCCCTATTTGAGAACTGAGAGAACCATTCTGGACCACACATTTCATATAAAGGCAAAAAAAAAAAAAAAAAATTTTTTTTTTTTTTTTGCTTTAATCGCACATTTTTATGCAAGGAAAAATTTTTTTTATTTTTGTTGAATTTTTTTTTCATTTATACATATGTGTATATGTCAATTATACATATGTGTATATAGCAATTATACATATGTGTATATAGCATTTTTCAGCTATACATATGTGTATATTTCAGTTATACATATGTGTATATTGCATTATACATATGTGTATAATGCAATTATACACATGTGTATACTGAAAAAAAAAAAATTTCTTACATATAAAGCAGCGATTTTTGCAAAAAAAAAAAAAAAAAAAAAAAAAAAAATTTTTTTTTTTTTTTTTGCCTTAGAGAAATGTGTGGCCCAGAATGGTTCTCTCAGTTCTCAATTTGGGAGGAAAAGGTTCTCATTTGAACCAAATCCATTAATTCATATATAAAGTTTTGTAAGAGTAAACAAACATATGGAGCCCAGATAATATTAACTAATCTCAGATCGACTCTGTTGGCCATTTCCTCCCTTCACCCTGACGGACGGCGACCGGTGTAAATAACGATCTTCACCTTATCTCCTTTATTGATCTTCATCTTCTTTAATTATAATATAATTATAATATATAATATAACATACATAATGTATCTGATGGGCTATTAGAATTGTGGTTCACTGAAGGTTTCTTCTCCTGGTATGTTATTTGTTGTCATTTAATATCTCTGCAATTTTATACAATCTTATCATCTCTACTAGCCTTAGGGTCCTGCAAACCCTTGGTTTTTTTATGCACACCAGCTGTTCGATAAAACTCCCCAATGAAAGTATTCATTTTATATGGGTTATGTTTAGGCATTAAGCATTTGTTTTAGTAATTAGGGCTTATCAATGGGTTCTTTATTATGTCTTATGATGATTTTATTGATATTCAGCAATTGGACAGGTTTAATACTGATAATTGGTACTTGTAAATGTAAGGGCTTGTTTAGTATAAATAGTCTATAAACCATTTGGGACCTTTTATAATCAATGATTAGCTATGTTTGTTCTTTTATTTGTGATTATAAAAAAATTGAGTTATTTGTGCTTTAAGCAATGGTAGCACTTTGCATTTATATATCCGGAAAATAAACACTGAACTGATGAACACGACAGCTGTCGCAACAGAATCTATCTTTTGAACTGATTTTGTTGGTTATTGACCTTGGATGCTATTTTTTTGTTCACTATATAGCCGCTTTAATTTTTGCGGATTTTGATAATGATAAGCTTGTGCAGTGAACCCCGTAGACTTGATTACTGCAGTTGTTATTTGTTGTTATGGGTAAACTACAGTTGTTACTATCTTAGTCCCCGGTGCTTGGTATAATAGCATAATTGATGTCAGGTTATCTTTGATAAAAACTGCAGTAAATCATATTGTTTAATCAAACAAGCCCTTTAGTGAGGCTTGTAAATTGATAAGCAGAAATAATCTTAATATTGTTTCTAAGTTGGGACTTTGTTTTCTCACTTCAACTTCTAGGTTTCCAAAATTGGTCTCTGGGGAAGATGGAATTCAAAAGGCAGGTATTTACTGTTGATCTGCTAGAAAGATATGCTGCAAAAGGTCATGGAGTTATTACTTGCATGGCATCCGGAAATGATGTCATTGTTCTAGGAACTAGTACTGGATGGCTAATTAGACATGATTTTGGTGTTGGCGATTCTTATGGTAATCCCCTTCTGCTCATAAAATATTTTATTTATTCTTATTTGTTCTTGCAGAAGTAATAATCATGTATAATTGTCATTCGTTATGTTTAGATATTGATCTCTCTGCTGGTCGTGGTGACCAGTCCATCCATAAAGTTTTTGTTGATCCTGGTGGGAGTCATTGTATTGCCAATGTAGTTGGAAATGGTACTTCTGATACATATTACACGCATGCAAAGTGGTCCAAGCCCCGGGTATTGACCAGACTAAAAGGCCTTGTGGTCAACACTGTTTCCTGGAATCGACAACAGATAACAGAAGGTTACTAGTATTTAATCTTTTACTATTACATTATAAGGTATGGCTTTCATGAACTTCTTGTTTTTAATATTGGTTTTTGATAACAGCTTCAACACGAGAGGTTATTCTTGGTACGGATAATGGTCAATTGCATGAAATTGCTGTTGATGAGAAAGATAAAAGGGAGAAATATGTAAAATTTATATTTGAACTATCTGAATTGCCAGAAGCTTTCAAGGGCTTACAGGTGTCTATCCTTCCTAAAATTTATTTATTTCTTTCCAGATCTTCTACACACACACACTCATTTTTTTTTTAATTTTGTATATATGTATAGATGGAAACAGCTAGCTTTAACAATGGAACTAGATACTATATTATGGCAGTAACTCCAACAAGGCTATATTCTTTTACGGGTACCGGATCTCCAGAGGTAATTCAAGTCGTGATTTTGAATGTTGAGACTAAGAATACCTATCTTGTCAGTATGTCACATGCTATATTTTATTTATTGATATTGTTGATGTTGTAATTAGTAGCTTTTGTATTTTCAACCTAGGCCGTCTTTGCCAGTTATGCAGATCGTGCAGTGCATTTTATGGAGCTTCCTGGAGATATACCAAATAGGCAAGTGCTTTATATATGTATAGTTTTGATATAAAACTGCTATATTATCAAAATTCTTTTGATTTTGTTGAAGATGCTTACAGTTTGGTTATCATGTAGTGAGCTGCATTTCTTCATCAAACAACGAAGAGCAGTGCATTTTGCTTGGCTTTCTGGAGCTGGTATTTATCATGGTAGTCTGAATTTTGGATCCCAAAGGGGTGAGAATTTCGTGGAAAACAAAGCTCTTCTGGATTATTCAAAATTGAGTGATGGCGGTGAAGTGGTTAAACCTAGTTCTATTGCGCTGTCAGAGTTCCACTTTTTGCTTCTAATTGGAAACAGGGTGAAGGTGTGTATCTATTATCAAACTTTTTGCAATTTATATATTCACATCCCGATAATATTTGTATTTTCTTTGTTGTGGTGTCGTTTAGGTTGTAAATAGAATCAGTGAGCAAATTGTAGAAGAACTTTATTTTGATCAGACTTCAGAGTCAGCATCAAAGGGGATAATTGGCTTGTCCATTGATGCATCTGCTGGATTGTTCTATGCATATGATGAAAACTCAATCTTTCAGGTTTGCATTACAAGTTCCATTACACACAAATACACACTATTTTCCCTCCTTTTGATTAAATGCTGACTTTTGAGAGTCAAAATAGGTGTCTGTAACTGATGAAGGCCGAGATATGTGGAAAGTGTACCTGGATTTGAAGGAATATGCTGCTGCTTTGGCAAATTGTTCTGATCCTTACCAAAGAGACCAAGTTTACTTAGAACAGGTGCTTTCAGATATGCTTATATTATATGATATGTAAATATTTTATTATTTGATATGAAAATACAGTTCTATGTAATTTATATTGATTTACAACATTCTTGGCTCAAGTGATATGTGTATTGCAGGCCGAAACTGCTTTTTCAGCCAGGGACTTCTTTAGAGCAGCGTCATTCTTTGCTAAAGTGAGTGATGAGTGATTATATTTTAAGGTTATTTGGTTTTTTCCCTTACATTGCAGTTTCATTTAAATAAGTATTCTTTATTTGCAGATCAACTATGCATTGTCTTTTGAAGAGATCACACTAAAGTTTATAGGCATAGGCGAACTGGTAAACACATTCTGTTTCATTCTTTTTTTTAAGTCCTGATATGATTGACTCTGGCACGGTAAATAATTTATCTGATTTTATACGTACCTCTATGAGAATTTTATATAGGTTTAATAAATGCTATATACCGATCAGTACTTTTTTATAAAAAAAATATTTTTGCAAGTCTTGTGGTTATTAGTGAATGATGAACTTATTTCTCTTTTCTTTTTGTTCATTGCAGGATGCCTTAAGGACATTTTTATTGCGGAAGCTTGATAATATTGGGAAAGATGATAAATTTCAAATAATGATGATATCTACATGGGCCACTGAACTGTACCTTGACAAGGTTTTTCTTTTACATCCTAGTTTTATTTTTAGTTTGAAGCATAATACTAGGTTGTAAATTTGGATTTCATTTTGAAAATTACTATTATTAGTGTTCAGTGGGAGTATAAATCTTCAACTGCATCTAATAAATTTCTTGTTTTCAACTGTATATTATTTTGTTTTATCTTAAATTACTATAGTTGACTTGTTTTAGATCTCATGTATTTACTGATCAGATCAATAGATTACTGCTGGAAGATGACTCACCAGACAAGCGTAATTCAGAATACCAATCTATCCTTATGGAATTTCGTGCTTTTCTCAGTGACAGTAAAGATGTGTTGGATGAGGCAACTACAATGAAGCTACTTGAAAGGTTCGTATCATTTAGCTGCTTACACCTTTATAATTATTGTTTCATCTTGTAGTTTGTCGAATTCATGTGTTGATATATATTGCAGCTATGGTAGAGTTGATGAATTGGTATATTTTGCTAGTCTAAAGGAACAATATGAGATTGTGATCCATCACTACATTCAGGTTTTTCTTGTTTCTGGTTCTATTAAAAATTTAGAATTTTAAACTTTAGTAGATTAGATCTATATATCTCTGTTTAAATTTGAGTCAATAGTGTTTTTGTTTAATTCAGTGTGTTACTAATATGTTCTATAATGCACTTGTTTAGCAAGGAGAAGCGAAAAGAGCCTTGGATGTACTTCAAAAACCTGGTGTTTCTGTTGATCTTCAGGTAAATATCTGTCTTTTTTCCTTTTCTGTTTTTACAAATATCCTTTTTTTTTCTTCTCAAAATCACATAGCAACAACACATATCAATCATCATTCTTTCCCTTCACTCGATTCACAAAGTTGTGTTGTAACTGCGGCAATTTATTGGATTTAGTATGGTAGTATAACGTGTGTGTTTCATATGATGCAGTATAAGTTTGCCCCAGATCTCATCATGCTTGATGCATATGAAACTGTTGAATCTTGGATGACCAGAAAAGACTTGAATCCAAGAAAACTGATTCCTGCAATGATGTCTTATTCAAGTGAACCCCATGCAAAGTAAGTACTATATTAGAAATGTAATGAATTTAGTTATAAATATATTGATGCATCTCCCTATTAAATTTCATATGCAGGAATGAAACCCATGAAGTAATCAAGTATTTAGAATTTTGTGTTCATCGGTTGCAGAATGAAGATCCCGGTGTTCATAACCTCTTGCTCTCTCTATACGCCAAGAAGGTTTGTGTTTGTTACTCTGCATTACCATCCTATTAATACTATTTTATAAAATAAAATATATAAATGCGTTTGTTTGATAAACAACCAGGAAGATGACAGTGCCCTTCTGCGGTTCCTACAATGCAAATTTGGGAAAGGACGAGCCAACGGCCCGGATTTCTTTTATGATCCTAAATACGCTTTACGTCTTTGCCTCAAAGAAAAACGTATGCGTGCATGCGTCCATATATACAGCATGATGTTTATGCATGAAGAAGCTGTTGCCCTTGCTCTTCAGGTACCTATTATTTCTACTAGAACATTATTAGTGGTTTATTGTCGTTTAATATTCTCATGTTTGACTTTGGTGATTAAGGTTGACCCAGAGCTCGCAATGGCTGAAGCAGACAAAGTGGAAGATGATGAAGACTTGAGGAAAAAGTTATGGCTTATGGTTGCCAAACATGTTGTTGAGCAGGAAAAAGGTACTAAAAGAGACAACATTAGGAAAGCAATTGCTTTTCTTAAGGAAACCGATGGTCTGTTAAAGATCGAAGATATATTACCTTTCTTCCCAGACTTTGCACTAATTGATGACTTTAAGGTAATAATTTGTGTGTCTTCGTGAATCCCAAATTCATAATCAGTAAGTAATTAATGCTTTAAATTTTTACTGTAGGAAGCAATTTGTTCATCTTTAGAGGATTACAACCAGCAAATTGAGAAATTGAAAGAGGAGATGAATGATGCAACACATGGTGCAGATAATATAAGAAATGACATCAGTGCCCTTGCTCAAAGATATACAGTCGTTGACCGTGATGAGGAGTGCGGGGTAATTATTTTCAAGACTCAAATGTTCTCTTTTATTTGTACACTATTAATTTTTTCTTGCTTTTCTTTCATCAGGTTTGCAAGCGGGTAATTTTGCCTTCGGGTGCTGATTATCAAATGGCAAGGGGTTATACAACAATTGGACCGATGGCCCCTTTCTATGTGTTCCCATGTGGACACGCGTTTCATGCACAATGCCTTGTTGCCCATGTTACCAAATGTACCAATCAGAATCAAGTAAGTACTAATTAGCTTATTATCAGTTATTTACACGCACACATATGCACGATCACTATCTGAATTTTAAAATCCATTTGCAGGCTGAGTATATACTGGACCTTCAGAAGCAACTCACTTTAATGAGCGTGGAGCCCAAGGAGGGTGCAAATGGCGGGTTAAGTGGTGATGACTTGATCACAAGTGTGACCCCTATTGACAAGGTATGTATGTGAGTCGTACATCTGTAATTACAAATAAACGTACCCAGTAAAATCTCATTCATAGCAGAGCTATTGGTAGGGTCCGAGAGGGTGAGATGAGGGCAAACCTTACAACTACTCCGGGGGTAGAGAGTCTTACATGTGTAATTATAATATTTGAATGTTTTGGTTTCTAAGCCCTGTTCCATGATGGACAGATTCGGTCACAACTAGATGACGCAATAGCAAGTGAATGTCCATTTTGTGGGGATCTGATGATAAGTGAGATTTCAAAACCATTTGTTTTGCCAGAGGAATCATATCTGGTTTCTTCATGGGAGATCGCGTCCAGGAATGTTGGAAGTGAGAAGGGCATTTCTTTTGTTGTGTAAATCAAGACAATTTGCGTCGCAAAACTAAAGCACAAATGTGAGGGTGGTTCTTTTGGTTTTTGTTGATATGTACCATCTGGTGTTTATGGATATGATATTTATACTAACAACGTACAATTATTTTTCTTGCATTGTCCGAGTTTACTTTCGTTTGATGTTGAACAAGGAAAGGCTAACAGTATGGATATAATGATGTTTTAAGTGAATATCTAGTAATTTTTTGTATTGTATCTCTCTCTAGTCATAGTAGTAATTAATTACGTATATGTCAAGGAGTTACGTGAAATAGTAGTCGTGTATCCACTTTAACTCGTGTATCTCTCTTCATTTCATCTTATGTTTAATTTCTTTGTGACCAGTTCTTTCGAGCATCACCTTTCTTACGTGCATCAACAATCAAGTCCTATTAAGGCATTCATAAATGTCTTGGGTATCACCTTCTCATTGTGTATGAAAACCAAACATTTATTTACATGTATGTGAATTATTTGAAAAAAAAATCAATTCATATATGTATTCAAAGACTCAAATAATGAGACTAGTCTGTGATGCATGCTAAGGTTCATAAAAGATGCCACTTATATCCTATATATGGAACACGACATGTAAGAGACTGAAGTAATAGATTAATTTGTGCTCGTTGTTGGTTCAAAATATTCAGATTAAACTACTCATGTGACTAGATTTAGGTCTTATTGCATAACCTATTGTTCATTCGGTAACGTGTTGAACTTGTAAATGGTCAACAGTTAAGGGTTGCTGGTGTGGGAGAAGTATAACTTCTTTGCTTTACGTGTCCTACTTTAGTTTCGAGAGATGTTTAATTGCTATTTTCATTAAGACCGACAACTCTTACAAGTGGGAGGCAGGTAAACGGGTAGTAGTTTTGCTTTACGTGTCCTATCTCTTAGCAAATTGATTGAATATGGATAGTATGTATAGTTTATTATTGTCTCCTTAAACGATAAAATCATATGAAATGGTTGAACAATTAATTACGGATCATATGTTTAATTGTTGAATACAGGGCCATTCTTAAATATCGTTTGATGATCCCCATGTACTTTGAAGATGAAGTCTGTCCGATTTGCCGTAAGCATGCTTGGACAAATACGGGGAACACGCGGTTCATTGTAAGGAGTTGTCTGGTTTCAAATACAGGCATGACTGGGTCCGAGACGTTCTTTGGGACATTTTAAGAAGGGCTGGGATCTCAGCCAAAAGGGAGGCTCCTGTGAATTTCCTCTCGGACCCCGCTGATGGGAGATCCACCCTACGTCCAGCAGACCTGCTTGTCTTTGGGTGGGTCGGGGGGAAGCACGCTTGTGTCGACCAAACAGGTGTGTCTCATCTGGTTGGGTTGAGGGATAGTGGTTTTTTAGCAGGGCAAGCTGTGCGGAAAGCAGAGATGAAGAAAGTTGAGAAGCATGCTAAAGCCTGCGAGGAGAACCAACACGTTTTTGTTCCCCTGGCATTTGATACCTTTGGCTCGTTGGCACCGGAAGCCATCCGTTTCCTAACTAGAGTTCAACGGGTTATTCATGGCAGTGTCTCGACTCCGGGGGGGCATGGGTTCGTTTTTAGTAGGTTAGGGTTTGCCATCCAAAAAGGGGTGGCGGCGCAGCTTGTTGCCCGCCTGCCCGCTATCTTGATGTAATTTGCCGCGTTTATGTGTTTTTGAATTTTATAGATATGTTTATAACGTGGTAGTGGTTTTGTACAAAATTAGAGAGTTTTATTGTAAGGTCGTGTTTAGAGACACAAGAATGGTTAACAGGTAAGTTTCATGTGGTTCTTAATTTCGAGATATATTTCATCAAGGACAATACAATGGAATGGAATGACATGTAATTAGACGGGCAACAAGTTGTGCCGTAACCCCTTTTGATTCTTACTATGAAATTTATTAACTTCGCCACCTATGGAAACTATTTCACTGATGTCTATATTAATTGCACATGTGAGGATTTTAATCTTCGATGTCATCAGTAAAGTATCTCGGTTGAGTCATATAACATGTCAAAAGTTTTTGATCAAATTTTAGTAGAGGTAACTTCTAGGCAAGTCTAACAAGTATTGAAACGATAAAAGAATCCCATTAATAAACAAATCTGTATGACTGTATCCTTCTTATAAATCAATTAAACTAGGTGTTTTAACGATCACGCGTTGCGCGATATATCTTGTGGCCAGGGCCGGCCCTAAGGGGGTGCGGGGAGGACCCCCGGCCCGGGCCCAATTTCTAAAGGGGCACTTTGAGCGGCAACGAGAGTTTTCTTTCTGCAAGTATTTTCTTTCTGTTTTCGACCACAAAAAGATCTCATCTTGAACATCATTGGTTATAAACGCAAGAAGTTGAAGAGTAGATAAGGAAGAAGATGAGTCATACATGAAAAACTAGATTGGAAGGATATGACAGAATTAAAAAAAAAATTGAAGTGTGTTACTTGAGATTTATGTCGTGGTTCAGTAATTGTGCAGCATTTGCAGTAAGTTTTAATATATAGTAGTATTACAAAACAGTAATTGTCTCACGCTTTTGCACATGATGCAAGTCAAATTCATTTTATTAAAAAACTTTTGAAGTCTAGACATTAAATAATGACCCTTCAAATTATTATGGAATTTTAAGAAATGATGGTTTTTTATGAGCCAATTAGCCAAACATATTAATTTTTATAATTGTTACGACACTTTCAGTTCTATACGGTTTGACTGTTCCTACTAGGGAACCGGTAAGGACACCGGTTCAACGTCATCGTCGGTTATGAAAACATTGCTTAAAAGACCTAAAACTAAAGGGCACATATTTCGTAGCTCGGCTCGGGCACTTGAATTTTCAGGACCGGCCCTGCTTGTGGCCCGTTGTGCCACAACCATGCAAACAGCGGTGTAAGATGGAGGCGTAAAACGGTGTTACGTAGCAACGAAACAACGACCAAAACCAGGAAAATCGGTAAGAAAGAACACAACAGATGAACGGAGACGAAAATACTATACGAGCGTAGATGAAAACTACGTTAAAAAAACGTAGACGAATGGAGACGAAAAGATCAGGTGTTGCAGAGGAACGGAAAACGAAAATACTATACGAACATAGACGAACACTACGTAAAAAAACGTAGACGAACGGAGACGAAAGTACTACACGAATGTAGAAAAGACTACGTAAAAAAAACGGAGACGAACGGAGACGAACGTACTATACGAACGTAGACAAACGCTACGCAAAAAAAATACTATACAAACGTAGACGAAAACACTATACGAACGTAGAGCAACTTGGGTTAAAGAGCGGGTGTTGCAGACGAACATAGACGAAAGTACCATACGAACGTAGACGGACACTACGCAAAAAAAAAAAAGAAAAAAAAAAGAAATAAAATGTGGCAAAAATGGGGAAAAAAATTTAACCAAAAAGTTGGTGGTCAAAACGGCGAAAAAAACGAAAATCGGGGAAAATAAAACGTAACCAAAAAGTTGGTGGCCTAAATGGGAAAAAAAGAACCTAAAGAAAGGAAAAATAAATAAAATGTGGCCAAAATATGAAAAAAAAACCTAACCAAAATATTGGTGGCAAAAAGGTAAAAAAAAACTTAGAAAAAAAGAAAAAGTGGCAAAAAAAAAAAGCCTAAAACTCACTATTCCTAACACCTCTCGCTTTAATATTAAAACGGCGAAAAAAACGAAAATCGGGGAAAATAAAACGTAACCAAAAATTTGGTGGCCTAAATGGGAAAAAAAGAACCTAGAGAAAGAAAAAATAAATAAAATGCGGCCAAAATATGAAAAAAAAAACCTAACCAAAATATTGGTGGCAAAAAGGTAAAAAAAAAAAAAACTTAGAAAAAAAGAAAAAGTGGCAAAAAAAAAACCCCTAAAAGTCACTATTCCTAACACCTCTCGCTTTAATATATATATATATATATATATATATATATATAGATTGACTAAATCAATATCATTTATGCGGGTGAGGTTAGGGTACGAACGTCATATTTTGTGAGAAGTGTGACAAGGATTAAAAATTTATATATAGACATCAATTTTGGACTTATTCATGATGTTTTGGATTGTTTAGACTAAAATAACACTAAACATAACAATTAAAACACAAAGCAATTTTTTTTTTTTTTTAGAAATAATTTTCATTCCATGATTTAAAACAAAATATGAAAGTTACATGATAATAGAAGGTAGACGGGCAACAAGCTGCGCCGCCACTCCTTTCTGAATTGCAAACCCTAGTCTACTAAAGACAAATCCTTGCCCCCTGGGGATGAAACATTGTTGTGGACGACCTGTTGGACCCTGGTCAAGAAACAAATAGCTTCTGGCGCCAGGGAGCCAAAGGTGTCAAAGGCCAGAGGGATAAAGACATGTTGGTTATCTGCACAAGCTTTAGCGTGTTTATCTACTTTCTTTGATTCCGCCTTTCTTGATGCTTGCCCAGCTACGAAACCTGTTTCCCTTAACCCAACCAGCGAAGATACCCCGGTGAGGTCCACGCAGGCATGTTTCCCCCTCTCCCAACCAAAGACAAGCAGATCTGCGGGACGCAGGGTGGATCTCCCTTCCGTGGGGTCTGTGAGGAAGTTTACACGGGCCTCCTTTTTGGCAGAAATCCCAGCTTTTCTCAGGATATCCCACAAAACGTCCCTCAACCAGTCATGCCGATATTTGAAACCGGGGAGCTCCTTGCAATGAATTGCATGTTCCCCGTATTTATCCATGCAAGCTTTGCGACAGATGGGACATGTTTCATCTTCCGGATACATAGGGATCATCAATCGGTACTTGAGTATAGCCCTGTACTCTACTTCAGACATGCATTGACCCAAACCCTCAATCGGGATAACGGTAAAAAAAATCCTGAGCGTGAGGGCCCTTTAGGCATTCAATCACCGCCTTCTGGCGAGGGGACAACTCAAAAACTTCTCCCAGGCTCTAAGCAGTTTTGCTAAAAAGAGCATTCGCCAAAGTTTTTTGTGGCTTTGAGGGGGCGGTGTCCTTATTAGAAAAACCGCCAATATCGAAGTCCGGGAGATAGACATTTAAGCGTTCGAGTGCCTGTTGATAGTCTGGGTCTAGTCCAATGACCCCACTGTTTCGGAGGATATGATCCTGAAGTTCCCAAGACTGAGCTCTGGACGCCACAAAGGCATAGACCCCAACATCTCGAGCTGAAAGGAGACCCAAACCACCTAAACGCATCGGCAAGGATGCCAAGCGCCACTGTAGGTCCTCGAAGAAGGGGCCACCACACACAACTATATATTCAATAGCCTCGCGGAGACCATCATCGAAAAGGGATACCGCATCCACCAATAAGTGGGGTTGACAAGTTCGCAACCCAAAAAGTAACTTAGCGATCCCCATGCATGACCTGAGCAGCAGGAGTTTACTTTGTGAATCTCTAAGGCGGGGCAGTAGTTTCATAAGGGCAACCGCACTCGTAGCCCGCCGCCCTGCCAACTCCCCATTAAAGGTAGGATCTCGGCTAACAGCCCCACCAAGGAGCTTAACCACCTTCTCTGGTCTACCAATCCCTCTCGGGAAAAGCCCGTCCTGACTTTTCAACCCGTCACACGTCGACCAAAAGACATCTGTTTTCTTAATATTGAGATGAAGCCCCAGAGATGGCCCATGCACGTTGATAATGTCTAAAGCCTTAGCAACCTCCACTGCGTTGCCTATAATCGTCCCATCATCCAAATACCAGGCATGAAACGGTAGGTTACAGTGTTCTTGAATCCGCATGATAAGGGGATGTAAGGCAAGGGCAAAGAGAAGGGGCCCCAAAGGATCTCCTTGCTGCACTCCGGTGATAGCCCCAATGCAATCATTGCCCACATACAATCTAGCATGCTGGGCATAAAGGAACTGGACCCACGGATAGGGGTGTTCTTTTTAACCAATAACCGAACCGAACCCGAAGTGACCCGACCCGAGAAACTACCTTACCCGATTAACCCGAACCCGATTAAGTGCATACCCGAACCCGAATAGAGTCTTTAGGGTTGGTCTTCGGATTAGTTTTGTATAATTTGGGTTGACCCGAATAACCCGAATAATTCAAAAACAAATAAATGATCCAGTTTCCATATTATTATGTATATCGGAGTAGTGTTTTTGTAGCCAAATTTGCAACTAAATATCACAGCCCATGTTGTGGTTTTATTTTACACATATCATAACCCAAAAAGATAGAAATACGCAACCCAAATGGTTGGAAATATGTAACTCAAACACCAAAACCATTAAACCGATAACCATTTAACCCGACTCGAAAAACCCAAACCCGATTAACCCCATAACTGATAACCATTTAACTAGATTGGGTTGGTTATCGGGTAAAATTTTCACAGCTGAAAACCCGAATAACCCGACCCGAATAACCCGATAACCAAAAACCAAAACCCGATGAACACCCTTACCCACGGATATATAGACGAGCACCGCTGGTGAACCTCTTGGAGAAAAACTGTACGGTCGACCATGTTGAAGGCATTGGAGAAGTCTACTGTAAGTAGAGCTAGAGACCCATCCGCATGAAAAGAGTTGAGGAACCTGTTGGCACTGTGAAGCACCGCCTCTGCCCCATTTGGTACCCCTACTCCAAATTGAAAGTCCCCCAGGTACTGGGCAATGTCTTTCCCAACCTTCTTCATTGCCACCTTAGAAATCAACCTTCGCCAAATGCCCCCACAGCAATAGGCCGAATTCCATTATTGGGCTTCAATAAGGGGGTGAGGGGGGCCGATGCAATGAACTCGGCAAGCGTCTTAGGGCAGGCCCCCCTAAGCCATAGGTTGACAACTTCAGTGATGGCCGCGAGCAAACCCGGGGAAGTCACTGAGCCTTCGCCCCCAATAGCATCCAACAGGTATTGGATTGATCGATGTCGTTGGGTCGGTCAAAAATAATGAAAACAAGTAGTAAAGTAGAAGTGAGTCGTCTCCTCAGGGAATTGGTGGAAAGTATAGTTTTGTCTAAATTAACTAATGCCTAATGATTTGTTTGGATTGATTGAGAAAAATTAAGAAAACTAGGACTTTGATTTTAAGTTGAAAACAATAATTAAAAGAAAGTAACCCCTCCGGATCTCTGGTTTAACGATTCACCCAACTTATTTCAATTAGTAAGAATACCACATAGACATGGCCTTGTTAATTGGTTTTAATTCAAGTGGTAACTAGACACAAGTTTTTAATAATAACCTGTACAATCCAATTACCAAACTATATGTGCCAAATACCCTCCCAATATCAAACTGCTCACGATGCAAGTAAACCGAATGCGAATGACAAAAAGATGAATAATTGCAACACATATAATTTATTTAAATGAGTCAAACCACAAGTATTCTTCAAAACATAAAGAACAATTCAAAATACTAAAATAAGTCAAGTTGAGTTTCACATACAACCATCCACCCGGAGGTGGTCACAAAGAGGATTAGCCACTCATCTTCATCATAGGATCTTCAATGATTGTTGTAGATGTTAATTGCATGAAAGAATTGATTAGATTAAGGTTTGGGATGATAAAATTCGTCCTCGGGAGCTCTAAGATGGCTAGGGTTGAAGAGATATTCGTTTTTGGGATGGTTTATCTTTTAATATGGTGAAAACCCAAAAAAATCGTATATGATCAGTAACTGGCGCCACCTGGCGCCATTTTTCACCCATTTTGGCGCCACCTGGCGCTGAAATTCCCAAACGGCGCACCAAACTTGTTTTCTTCATAAAAACTTCGTTATAACTCCGTTTTCTTCGATTCTTGCGGCCACGTCTTCGTATTCCAGAGCTTTATCACATCATCATTTAAGATCTTCAATTCAAATCCATTTGATTTTCCCAAAAATGCATTCAATCCGCTCCAATTACCTGTGATTCAAATTAAACTCAAAGTAACCATGTTTTATGATATAAATCACTTAAAGTCACATAATTAACTACATCTTAACATGGTAAAACACCCTCTCATCAGGAAAGAACGGATACATTTAAGCACACAACCCTCATCTACTAATAGAGCGGGTTGGGCGATAGGGTTAGAAGGAAAGGATGGAGGCGGCACCACTGGGTGTTTATCAATGAGGGCCTTCATGGTCGATTCACATAGAGGGGCGACTCCACTAGAGCACAACACCTTCACCACCGCCGTGAAATGACCATCCCTGACTTTTCGAAGACATTGTTTTATATTAGACTTAAACACTTAAATCACCATGCCAAGAGCATGTGTTCCAAATTGTTGTGTTTTAGCTATGTTTTTAAATTCCATAACTATAATACATTGCATTGTGTTTTAAATTGTTGTGTTTAGTGTTTTTCTAGCAAAAACAACACAAAACATCATATCTAAATTCAAAACATGATTTCTACCTATCAATTCTTGAATATTCTCACACTCATGATATGGCATTTGTACAAACCTTTGCCTCATTATACATAATATTAAAATGGAATGTCGGTGCAATTTTACACAACAACCCTCTCATGTTTTTGCTATCTTCACTTTTAACCCTTTATTAACTTTTATTTACTTTTTTTAACACTTTGACTTTTACAATTTGCAATTTTTCCCTTAACTTGGTTGTTTTGCGTGGCATTTTAGGAATTGTGTTTGCATTTTGTTTTTAGTTTTTTATATGCATTTGGTTTTTGACGGTTTTCATTTCTCATTGTTATAGTATCTTGATGTTTTGTCTAAATGAAGTTCTAACTTGTCGTTTTTTCTATACCTTTATGAACACTTTTCACTTAGTTAAAGACATTGTGTTTTTTTTTTTGTTATTGTCTTTAAGCATTGTGTTATACGAATTATGTGTAGCGCATTGTGTTTGTACTTCATGTCTTACAGTGTGTTTTACATTTTTTTTTGTAATTTTTTTGACATATTGTGTGTAACAGATTGTATATTACGCATCGTGTTTTACATTTTGTATGTTACTGCCAGGGCCGGCCCTAAGGGGGTGCGGGGAGGACCCCCGGCCCGGGCCCAATTTCTAAAGGGGCACTTTGAGCGGCAACGAGAGTTTTCTTTCTGCAAGTATTTTCTTTCTGTTTTCGACCACAAAAAGATCTCATCTTGAACATCATTGGTTATAAACGCAAGAAGTTGAAGAGTAGATAAGGAAGAAGATGAGTCATACATGAAAAACTAGATTGGAAGGATATGACAGAATTAAAAAAAAAATTGAAGTGTGTTACTTGAGATTTATGTCGTGGTTCAGTAATTGTGCAGCATTTGCAGTAAGTTTTAATATATAGTAGTATTACAAAACAGTAATTGTCTCACGCTTTTGCACATGATGCAAGTCAAATTCATTTTATTAAAAAACTTTTGAAGTCTAGACATTAAATAATGACCCTTCAAATTATTATGGAATTTTAAGAAATGATGGTTTTTTATGAGCCAATTAGCCAAACATATTAATTTTTATAATTGTTACGACACTTTCAGTTCTATACGGTTTGACTGTTCCTACTAGGGAACCGGTAAGGACACCGGTTCAACGTCATCGTCGGTTATGAAAACATTGCTTAAAAGACCTAAAACTAAAGGGCACATATTTCGTAGCTCGGCTCGGGCACTTGAATTTTCAGGACCGGCCCTGGTTACTGCACCCTTCGACCGACCGCTGCAACGCGCGGCATGAAAAATCCTAGTTTATGCAACCTATCAAAAAGTTATTTTCTAAACGGACAACAAAAATAATAGAAGAGAGAGAGGATAAAGAAGGTGACACTTTTTACTTTTTAATTATTCAAAAATGCATTGACGGGACTTCACCATCGACCTATTCATCATCCACTTGTATATACATACATTTATATATATAATCTTTCCTTTTCTAAATAGGAAAAAAAATATTTTATATGTGGAGTATCTTATTTCTGTATTCAGTTTCGTATAATTAGTCTCTTTCGTCTTTCCATTACCTAACACTTTGATAACTTAACATGGGAATCCAAATGCTTAGGTATTTTCATATGTAATGTAACTATCTATTAGGAAACATCTATTGTTTTCATAGTTCTTTTCCCTTAATGTTAAGGGTTGTTTTGTTAAAGGATAAGTTATAAATAAGTTGAAGTTGTTAAAAATATATATAGAAATGTGAATATGAAAAATGAAACTAAAAAAAATATCTGGTTCTAAGGTTAAAAAAGTTTTGAGATATTTTAAGAAACGGAATCTGAATAAAACAACTCCCGAAGTTAAGGGACCTGTTTTGATACCAGGATAGCAAGCTTGAATGTACGTGGCAATATAGACGAGGTCTCGCTCTATATATGCTTAGACCAAAAGCTACCGAGATCTTTAGTAATGTAAACCTCTAAATAACATATTTGAAACATGTGTGATCATTGTTAGATTAAAATATTTTGATAGTACTATAGAAATCTTAAACGAATAACTTAAAAAGAGAAACAAGAACGGGAAGAGATAACATACAAAGAACCTTAACGTGAGAAGCGTAAGAAGCATTCTCAGCCATTAGATTAAGACAGTGACAAGATGGTAATTAACAACCCTAGTCATATTTGGGTTAATCTAACCAAGGGTAAATTAGGAAAAAACGTTTAAATTTTATTCAAATCATAACAACAGACTCAATCGAAACATAATTTTTCAACGATTGAAACCTGATTTTTCATTGTTTTTAAACGTTCAGAATGATTACACAATCAAAATAACAAAAAACATTCGATTACAATTAACGAAAACGTAAAATATAAAAAAAACAGAGCTTTACACTGGGACGATTAATCATACGAAAAACATACAATTATGAATAAACGCTTGTAATATTTGTCAAATACTTTCGATTTTGTTTCAATAAGTATGATTAAACATAAAAATTAGGTTAAAAAAGTTGCAGACAAAAAAAAACGATGTTGGTGATAACATAGAATTTAAATGCACAGACATTATTTTAAACACACGTTGTAATGTTTAGACGCACTTTTTGAAGAATTTAAACTCACATGCCTTGAAACGCACCTTGTAAGTGTTTGGACGCACCTTGTAAAATGCATGTCGGTATCTTTTCAAGCATATCATGATTTTTTTTTGTTTGGTTGTTGTAATGAGTGCCGCTACCATATTAATTGAACTGAATCGATACCAACTGAATTCTCACCTGTTAGGTCGGTGTGAATAGTAGTTCATTTTCATTGTATATGCTATGAATAGTACATTTTTTAACCCTAATTTGCGTTCATTAACCCGATAGCATTACCCATAAAAACCCCGAATATAGTGTATTTCAATATAAATTTTATTTAAAATAAAGTTGTATTAAAAACTTGGTATAAATAATATAACGAATTGACCTGATACCAACCAAAACCGAATAGTCTAATGTGAATGCACTCAAATTTAAACACTATTACTAACAAAAATGACAAACTGTGAAATTTAAAACTTAAAGGACTCATTCTATCATTTCAACAAACATAGAGAGCAAACATTATAAGCTACTCAAACCTTAGGTTCTAAGATGCAAAACATTTATCTAGAATATTTAAAGTTTGGCCACGTATGATATGATATCATGTCATACCACTTTATCCGGTTCCCGGTTTTATAGAACCATCTATCGTATAATAATTCTATAAATACCCCCTTTCCTCCTTCATTTCTTTCATCTACTGGTTATTATTCTTATTGTTTTTTTATAAAACCAAGAAAGATCAGAAACCTTAAACAAATAAACAAACATGAGTTACATAAGCCGTGTTTTCTCAACCTACGGAGTTGCAATCGCTAACAGCCACACCGATCAAGGCCACAAACTCAAATCAGGAATCAAGTCTCTTCAACAAGGCAAAAGGGCCTTCACCTCCTCCGTCTCCGGCAACAATCCGGCCGATCTCCGGCCAGTTTCCGGCGTTGTAAACTCCGACGTTGGAGGGTTGCTCGCTAGAGATGAGAGGAAAACACAAGCTGATGATTCTCTCCGGCAAGTGATGTATATTAGCTGCTGGGGTCCGAGTTAATAATGTTATGATCGGAGATTGTGACGGTGATCGGAGTTTTCTCCGGTAGTGGAGGAATCGATGATGTGAGTTGACTCGGTGATGAGTGGGTTGAGAATGACGTTAGGTTGAAAGATGAGGGACTATTATTGTAATAGTTGGATAAGTTTTGGGATGACATTGTAAATATATTTTCCAAGACAATAATTCAATAAATTATGATTATGGAAGTTTGGTATGATGTGACTTTTGGGTGTCCCACTACTAGTGTCTGTGTGTGTTGTCAAATCATTCACATAACTCCCATCCGATAAATTGTGAATATTTTCATTATTAAAACGATAAGTATTTAGGGGTGTAAACGAGATGAGTCCGAGCCTAATTAGACTTGAGCTACGCTCGACTCGATTCGAGTTTAATACATTGAGTTCGGCTCGAAAGTAAAATTCAAGAGCTCGATCTTGGCTCGGCTCGAATTAATTTTAGAACAATTTTAAATAGCTAAAAGCTCGGTTCAAGCTCGCTTTGATAACTTAAACGAGCCAAAGCTTGGCTAGAGCTCGGTTAGCCAATGTTAAATAGTAAATATTCTATAAATAAAATAATAATAATAATTTTAAAATTGTTTGGGCTCATTTAGGCTCGCGAGCCTAAATAGTCTTTGTATGAAATGCTCGAGCTCAGGCTCGATAATTAAAGTCATTTTTCAAGTTCGAGCTCGTTAAAGCTCGGCTCGTTCAAGTTTTTTTAACAATCCGATCCCGAGTATGATCTCTCGAGCCTTTACGCATCATTTACACCCCTAGAAAAAATCACAATATAAATATATTAAGTAATAATAAAATTATCAAAACCATAGAAATACAATTATTTATTTTGGTTTATCATAAACTTTACTTTTCTTTATGCAACCTTAAACTCCGGCATCATTTTATACATATAGATCGTGCTCATATTATTTTATACAAGCTTATCAAGTTAGATATCCGATTTTGTACATATAACTCTTAACCTAAGAAAACCAAGATAATCGATTTCGATCAACCAAAATAAGTTGCATGTATCGATTTTGTACATATAGATCATGTTACTCTCACTCTCATAGATCATGTATATATCTTATACTATACATTTGATGGGCAAAAAGTATCACGTTATATAAAAAAAAGGGTTGGAATTGACGGACACCAAATCTCTCAATGAGTAAAGAAGTATCTAAAAGTATGCAAGTGGATGGATGCTGGTAAAAAGTGCACGAAATAAATGATGTTTTCTTATGTCTATCCAAACTAGTTTATTGTTTGTGATATTTACTGGTTTATTTGTTCAGAATATAATATACAAGTAGTAAGGTGTATATATGAATAGCGGCTTAGTTCTAGCCATTGGTTCCAATTTGATTATTACAGGAAAGGGTCCTTTTAATGTTATTGTGTACAAGGCCGTTCATCGAGTTTTTAGAAGCTCTATAGACCATACAAACCAGTGGAGGGGCTTAAATTTCATTTTTCGATGGGGCCGAAAGTTACGAGACCTTAAAAACAGTGAGGGTCAGACTAATTAATACGTATAAATTTTTCAGACGACAATACATAAATTTACACTACTACGAAAAAGACAAGCCACCCTAGCAGTTAATATCCGCCGATGATACAAACACTTGTTTAATTACTAAGAATGAGGTCCTGAAAATTAAAGGTTGAAATCTTGAAAATTTGTTTAGTCACCAAATTACAAGTGTCATCATTCTAACATATTTTAGTTAAATTTTCAGTCAAATATTTGTAGTCAAATTTCTCGGAGGTATTATAATTTATATTAATCATTCTTAAATCTATTAAGGTGTTTAATTATATGACAATAAAATGCAAAAGACTTGGTAAATTTAGTTGAAAAGAAATAATTTTCCTTGAAAACACTAAAATGGGTAGTTAATAGTTAATATAAAAGCAATTAACTTATTATCATATCCACCCCTTAGCATTCTATAGTGCGACCCCAAGAAAGTGCAATAAGTGTTTAAACTGTATAATCAGATAATGAAACACAATTTAAACATAGGCTTACATGAAGAAAAAAACTACTGTATTTACAACCAGTCACTTTTAAATTATGAAACAACAAAGTAATACATCATACGTTACTAGAATGTTTTGTCTTTCATTCTTTGAAGAAATTACGGCATATATTCTTTATTTAACTCTATCAATACCACTATCTATATACATTTGTGTAGGAAAGTGAGAACAATGGTTAGTATAAAAAGAGACACATACGTTGGTATAGAAAATGACTTTAATTAGAAAACAATGAAACCGGTAAGCAACATATTAATCGTTGAAGTAGTAGTCTTGACTTATACGTGCAAGTGGATGATTGTGAAAGGCAATATAAAATTGCATCCGTCTCTTTCAGTAAACAAGAACCATACTTTTATTTCTTTTATTTTGTTCTGATAATATAAATAGATAAAACCCTTATTCATAATTTCAGCCATGGGCCACGATAACACGTAGTTTGTGCTCTTCTCCGAAGCTTCATGTAGCTTATCTTATAATTTTAGTCCTTGAATAAGACTTTTGTAATTATCCACAAGATATATCACATTAATTAAGATAACGCTATGTTTTTTTTTTTTAAATCACGTGAACACAATTGATTACATCCTGTGTTCTTTGATATATTTGGGAAGAGATAACGTATAAAGCTTCTTAACGTAAGAAGCGATAAGAAGCATTCTGAGCCATTGGATTTAGGCGGTGGCAAGATGGTAATTAACAACCCTAATCATATTTCAGTTAAGTTAACCAGGGGTAAATTAGGAAAAACACGTTTTAATTTGCAGAAATCGTAACAACAGAGATTCAACAAATGATCGAAACGTAACATCAAAACAAAATTATTTCAACGATTAAACAAATATTTGATACCGATTAAATGTTCAGAATCATCAAACAATCAAAAACATTGAATTGAATCATAAACAAATCGTGATTTGCAGAAAAATAAAAAAAACAGAGCATTGCATTCGAATTTTTAAAATCACATTAATCCTATTCAAAAAACACAATCAACGCATATAATATTCACAAAAACATACGATTTAATAAATATAATTACAATTAAAGAAAAATAATGGATTTGAAAAAGATTCAGATTAAGAACACTCAAAGACAGAAACAGACGCATTCACTGTATTATAAAGTGCGTCTAAAAAGACATTACATACTGAGTCAAAAACATAAACAGACGCACTCATTAAAATTTCAGACGCACTCATTAAAATTTCAGACGCACTCATTGAAAATTCAGACGCACTCATTAAAATTTCAGACGCACTCATTGAAATTCAGACGCACTCATTGAAATTTAGAAGCATTCATTGAAAAGTTTGGAAGCACTCACTAAAAATTTAGAAGCACTCATTAAAAAGTTTGGAAGCACTCACTTAAAATTTAGAAGCACTCACTAAAAAGTTTGGAAGCACTTATTAAAAACAAGTTTGGAAGCACTCATTAAAAAGTTTGAAAACACTCATTAAAAATTTGGACGCACTCAACACAAAATTTGGACGCACTTATTCCAAAATATTGGACGCACTCAAATCACTCATTTGGACGCACTCAAATCACTCAAAACTTATCACATTTCTATATTAATATATTACTCCACCTACCTTTTCTTTACATAAATGAAGCAGTAGAAGCCAAAAATCTTGTCAGGGAAGTCATGCACTTGATTTCTCTTTGCAGGACTACTAGCCCATTAATCGTTCCAATAACTTTGATCTCTCGACTTAACTGGTTGACATAAGGATAACAATCCTTGACTACCGAATTAGACGTGTCATCAGTAGGCACACTGTCATCTATGAGATGAAAAGTAAAACGTAAGGCGAGATGAAAAGTAAAACGTAAGCAAGACGCCCTTCAGTGATTGAAAAAAGAGAGTTTTGATGAAATGTCTGGTGGTGGTGGTGGTGGTCAGATCTCGATCGATGAAGTTCAAAGGAGATTAGTTAGGTTTATGTTCTGTGTTTAGATCAGGGGAGAAGATAATAGGTTTAATCGTGGTTTAACTGTGGTTAGATTAAATTGACACGTGACAAGTTTTAGTGGCTTCTTACGCTTCTTATTTTAAGGGGCTTTATACCGTATACTTTCTCGATATATTTTATCTGTAAACTAATAATTATATGCATATAGGGATACTTTTGTACATACAAGATTTTAAATAGGATTAATATTGTAACATTTGCACATTAATCCCACCCGTTTTCTTCTTGCAAATATAACAAAATCAAGGTTATATTACTTTTAACACCCTAGGTTGCTTATGAAATAACGAATTTGATCTTTAAAGATATACGTGTAGCCTCTCTTTTTAAAACAAACTAGTCCTAGAACGAATGACGCAAAAGAGTTGTTAAGGGTTATCATGTCACACACAAATGGGAATACACTTTATTAGTTATATAACTTAGAAGAAAACATACTTAAAATCCCTATGACCATTTGTAGTAGTTGAGGCATGTGACCATGGTTACAATATTTCGGCTCACGAGCCTATCACCACGAGTTGGGGACGGTGTAGTGAGTGGCTCACAAGCAGGGGCAAATCTAGGGGCTTTTAGGGGGTTCCCAGTAACCCCCTCGGTTTGGAAAAAAAATGAAAAATTTAGTGAAAATTTCAAAAAATTAGTGAAAATTAGTGAAAATCTATGAAAGGAACCTCCTGGAAATCCGTCCTGGATACGCCACTCCTCACAAGCCCCCTCACGAGGCCACTACGCACGGTCTAAGGACTGCTACCATAAACCTGGAATTATATCTAAAGCTATTGTTGTTGTCACACAACCCATAGATCAATTTATGGTTGTTAGGTGGGTCGAGGAGTGAGAGTGCTGCAATCACATGTTTTCTTTTAGATTATTCATTGTTTGCAAAGTACACAACCTTATTAGTTACCTCACTACACTCGTCACAATCAAGGTTGGGTACGTTGAAAGTTTTAAGACTTTCCACTTCAATTGAAAAAATCCCAACTTTGTGTCCTGTGTTGCTTTTACCTTGCTAATCATAAGGATATTTGATTATTGTGTTTCGCATTAGTAATCACATTTTTAAACTTATAGAGTTAAGTACTTTTTTTTTTTGAATGGCAAATTACTTCATTTCATCACCAATATTTACAAAGTCATCTAATAGCAAGATGCTATGAAGATGTAATATCTTTAAAAACCCAACCCACATTACAATTCACCCAAGTTGCTCGATGATACAAATTATATGTCAAAAGAAACCCATTTGTTCCAATCCTTTGTGAAGACGTTTGATCTACTAGTTATCCAAAGGTGCGATTGAGTCTTAATCTCGCTTAGTAGTTCGTCCAAATTGATTCTTTTGCCTTGAAAAACCTTCTTGTTTCTCCCATTCCATATTACCCAACATGTTGTAAGAATAATTGCAAAAATCGCTTCTTTCTTTGATCTTTTGAGTCCATTAACGTTCGCTGCTTCGAAAAGTTCTCTGAAGTTGAAAGCGAAGATCGGTGGTATTTTACACCAATCTGCGACCTTCTGCCAAATATGTGCAGCCGCGTAGCAGTGAATTAAAAGGTGTGCAGCGTTTTCTGATAGTCGCCACATACGCAACACATAGGAGATGAGTTTAAGATCTTGCGCTTCACTAGGCCTTCCATGGTTGAGATACGATCTTGTTCTGCTCGCCAGGCGAAAATATTAATCTTCTTTGGCACCAACTTTGACCATTTGAACGGAAAAAAAGGAGCAGCCGTGTCTGAAAGTAATCTGCGACCTGCAGCAGCAGAGTAGCAGCCAGACGAGTCACCTGCCCAGCTCCAGGAGTCCGGTTCAGCCTTGAAAACAGCGTCCAGCAGTAGTTGTTGACAGCTACTGAGCTCTTCTCTTTCGATATCCAGCAAGGTTGCCGCTTCCAAACCCAACCCACCACCCGAGAGGGCCCCTGCAAAACCAAACGGGCTGCACAGAGCAGCCCTTTTCAGATTCTAGAGCAAATAAATTGGGGAATGTGTACCTGAGCGGGGTGCTTCCGAGCCAGCAGTCAAGCCAAAACCGAATGCGCAACCCATTACCAAGTATACCTTTGAATAAATCCTCAACCATGATGTTCCTACTTTCGAAATCCTTTCCTACCTTTATAATTGAGTTCCAAACCCCGGATATGGTCGATTTGATAGGTAAAAAGGCCCAAGAACGCTCATTGTGATGGATGGATTGTATTACTTGTTTCCATAGGCTCGAATTTTCCGTTTTAAAACGCCACCACCATTTGAGAAGGAGGCTTATATTCATGTGCTGAAGCGAACCTAAGCCTATTCCTCCTTTATCTTTAGGGCCGATTACCCGTTCCCAAGAAATCCATGCCATTTTGTTTTTCTCATCAGTGCCTCCCCAAAAGAATCTTCTTCGTAGTTTCTCAAGATGATCAATAACACATTTCGGCGCCCGGAAAAGAGAAAAATGGTATATTGGGAGGCTATCCAAAACGGACTTAAGTAAAACCGTACGGCCCCCAAAAGAGAGAGTCTTGGCTTTCCATTTGGACAGCCGCGAATTGCAGGTATCGATGACGTCTTTCCAGTACTTTGCTTGATTCATGTTGGCGCCAATAGGGACCCCTAGATACTTGAAAGGGAAAGCTACCTTTTGAGACATTAATGTTGTGAGCGATTTCCTCCACTGTTGAATCCGCCACTGAGACACCGAAGAGACTTGACTTCTGTAGATTTATTTTCAGCCCCGAGATTAAATGGAAACACCGAAAAAGTCGTATGACATTGACAATTCTGTTCGGGTCCCATTCACCAATCGCCACCACATCGTCCGCATACATAAGATGTGAAATAGAAGTGTCCATATTGGGGAGGGAGATGCCCTTAATGAAATTAAGTGATTCGGCTTTTCGGAAAAAAAACAAGATAAGGCCTCCATTGCGATGATAAATAGGAAGGGTGAAGGGGGGGGTCACCTTGCCTTACGCCTCGGTGGCATTGAAATTCCCATGTAGGCGAACCGTTAATGAGTACCGAGGCTCTAGCCGAGCTAAGAATCCCTTTGACCCACATTCTCCATCTACTAGAGAAGCCCATTTGTGCCAAGACTTGAATCACAAACTCCCAATTGACCGTGTCGAAAGCTTTTTCCAAATCGATTTTGAGAAAATAAATAGGGAGCTTGCGTTTTTTCGCCCACGAGTGGATCTCGTTTAAAATGAGTGGGCCGTCCAAGATGTTACAATGTGAAAGAAAGCCCGATTGGTTAACCGAAATAATACTCTTCATAAACGGCTTGATTCTATTGGCGAGAACTTTTGAGATGATCTTGGCGATGCTTCCAATAAGACTAATGGGACGGTACTCATTGAGGGACAACGGGTCGATGCATTTGGGGATAAGTACCAAAACGAGGATGCACATCCTTGACTAATTTCCCCAGTCTCGTAGAAATCATCAAGTACCTTAACAATGTCGTCTTGTAAGAGTTCCCAAAAATGTTTAAAGAAGCCGAAGTTGAAACCGTCGGGACCGGGCGCCTTGTCGCTATCACAATCCCAAATGGCCGATTTAATTTCTTGAAGGGTAAAACGTTGGGAGATAAGATCATCGGCCGATGGGTCAATTCTTTTGATATTAGGACAAGTGAACGATGGCCGATTGTGTACGAACTCGCTATACTTGGCTGCAAAAAATCTTCTCGCTTCCCATTTCATTTTGGTCGGATCATTAATCCACTCCCCGTTTGTCATAAACCCATTTATTCGCTTGCTATTGTTATTGAAGTTCACCATGCCATGGAAAAATGAGGTATTTTCATCCCCGTCTATCGCCCACTTTGTCCTAGATTTTTGCTTTAGGTCATGGGATTCACTCGCCATTAGACTTGCCCATTCCAGCTTTGCGTCGCCCAACTCTTTTTGTTCTAAATCTGAAAGCAGCCTATGTTCCGCGACTATGTCGAGTTCATTCATCTTATTTTCGCAAACTGAGTGTTTCAACTTTTTTCTCTTTCTTCTCCTCGATCAGCCACTTTTTGATGGCTTCTTTAATGCATTTAAGCTTGGCTACCAAAATAATGTCACTTTTACCTGTGAAATTCTGCCCTGCAATAGCCGAGTGTACAAGGTCTTCGAACCCGGGAGCGTTGAGCCATGAGTTGAAGAAACGGAACGGGGTGGGACCAAAAGTTATTGCCTCCATGGATATAGTAAGTGGGCTGTGATCCGAATCCTTTCTCGGGTGAGCCACAAGGGTTGCATTTGGCCATTTGTACCAAAAATCTTGGGAGACAAAGATTCGGTCGATTTTGCTAAACTTATTACCCGCCATCCTAGTGAATTTACGACCCCCCATTTGATACTCAAGCAATCCATTATCATCAATAAATTCGTTAAAAGCATCGGCACAAGCTGTATTGAAATTGGAGTTTAGGCGTTCGTCTTGATACCTTACGGAGTTGAAGTCACCTAATAGCACCCAATAACCCGGTTTACTCTCCATCTGTTCAGAAATTGCTTTCCAAAGTTCCCGCTTAGCCACAAGGCCTTGTGGTGCATATATATTGGCAATGTGAATCGTTATGCCATGTTGTATAAGCGTTCCAGTCAGGATCAAAGCATTACGAATCTTAAAAGAAAGGCAGCATTTAAAGAAACCTGGATCCCATAAGCTAAGTAACCCACCTGAGGTACCTTCCGCGTTGACCCAATCGAACTCTAATGGTTTTTTCCCCCAAATTTTACGCACCGGTAACTTAGATCCATCACATCTCATTGTCTCTTGAATTGCAACAAATGAAGCTTTGTGTTCCCTGATAGTGTCACCAATGGAGAGTATTTTGGGGTCCTCTCCAATCCCTCGAATATTGTAGGATAGAAAAATCATTGGGGAACTTGATTGACGCCTTGTTCCCTGATGGTATTTTCGAGTTGCTCAACAAAGCCACCAATAGCAATACCGATAGCTTCACCAAGGTCCGCTGTTTTGAGGGCCTCATTGTGGTTGGGTGGAGAAGCTATTGGTTCGGAGGTAGCCCCAGAAGTAAATTGGAATAAACCGGTTGGGGAAACAGGTACGGGTGAGGATGGTGGAGGGGGAACGGAGGAAGGTGGGGGGGAAGAGAAACCTGTGGAGGTGAGGGGACGGTGGGTAGAATGTGGACGTTTGAAAGGGCGACGGGAAGCAGAGGTGGAACAGCGGTTGGCAGAAAGGTGAGGATGAGGGAAAGAAAGGGATTGGGCTGATAACTCACCAATGGGCTCGTTAGACTCTGTTGGGCCATCACAGGAGTCCGAAGGGGAAGGGGAAGCAATTCTGGGCCGTTTTTTGTTGGGCTGCCCATTTGTTCTAGGAGGGGATACCCCAGCATAGAAAATGGATGTGTCTAGTGGGGCCCGATCAACGTTTGAAACTTTATCCAGGGGAATAGGAATTACCTTGGTTGATGTGTCCATGCAACCCATGCTGCCATTATTGTTCTCGTTAACCATAACAGGCGATGTTTCGTCTTCCGAGGGATGACTATTCGGCTGGCCAATAATTTCGGTCTCCACATCAGCCGCCGGACCAGATTGCCGGACGGTGGCCGGCAGCTGAGCATCAACCGGGTATTCCGGAGGGATTTCACCGTCTTCAATTTCTTGGTCTCTCATGTTAGTGTCCGATTCATTGGGCTGATTTAAAACACATTTCCCAGTGACTATATTGAACTCTCCTTCACAAGAGCTGGATGAAGTGGGTTTTAACGAGCAAAAATCCGGTACCCAGGCTTCATCGGTTTCTTGCACCCAAATTTTGAAGTTATGGTTTTGACAAGTTATTGATAGTTCACCCGAGATTCTGTTGCCACGTTGCACTAAGATGCCAATGTTTTCAAAAGAGAGGTTTCCATCTTTTATGGAGGCTTGAGATTCGTGAATTACCTTACCAAAACTCCCGGCGATTGTATTTAAAACTTTTTTATCCCAGAACTGAGGAGGAATCCCATGATCTTTATCCATGCTACCCTTTCAAAATCCAGGTGTTGTTCATTCCATATGTCCAAGGATGAGAACCACAGCTTCCAAAGATTGGTTTTGGATGTGATAAACTCCTTGACATGAATGGAATCTTGAAATGTCAATAGGATGTTTAAAACCTCCAAGGTAGCGAAGTTCAACTCTATCCAGTTCAGCCAACGTGAGAAATTGGTCCATGCATGCAAGCCTGTTCAAATCCCACGTTTTACCGATGAGTGCAATTTTTTTCCAGGATGAAGGCTCCAGGGGGGGGGGGACGGTTGGGAAGTTGAATACTGAGGTGGGGTGGGTAAGGGTCAGGAATACCAGTAGCCGCCGCTCGGAATGAGGGGGCAGTGAGAGGGGACCATGTTCTAGAGGAGTGGGGGTGGGGGAAAGGTTGAGGGGGTTGGTTGGTGTTTGGTGGATGGTGGAGAGGTGGGGGACGGTGGGGAACATTGTTGGAGGGTGGTGGTTTTTTGTCATTTTTGCCAAATTTTGCTATGTTAGCGACTGTTCGGTTTCTGCCCAAGATGACCTGACTGAGTTGCTTTGCCATCTCGGCCCCATCTACGACATCTTCATACCTAACAAAAGCGAAGAATCTGCCAAGTTTATCCTTCCTTTTTGTGAGATAGGCATCTACCATATTACCAAAGGGTTTGAAAGCTTTCCAGAGATCTCCCAAAGAACACCAACTCGGTAGGTTAGTTACGAAGAAGGTGGATGTTCGTTCATTCTCGATATACTGGTCGGGTTGCGCATTCGGAAATCGTTCTCCTGCGTCGCCGGGGAAGCTCCAGCCCTCGTCTCTGTCACCATTACCTTGCTCCACTCTATCTCTCTCACTCTCGTTCTCACTCTCTCTCGCATTTTCTTTTTCTCTCTCACTCTCTCTCTCACACTCTCTCTCACTCATTTTTGATATGAAAAAGAAAGTTGAAAATACACAAACCTTATTTGATAGAGTTAAGTACTTAAGTCACAACTTTTATGTGATTTGAAAGTCTTCATATACATTAACATCCGACGGTTTCAAGGAGTGGGAAAAGTGTGAGTTTAATAATAGTAAATCATTAAAGTTAACAATTGACTAATTAAACTACCCTCACGTGTGTGATGACTGATGAGAACCCTTAATTAACAACTCGGTTAGGTGGTCTCCATCCATTGACATGTAAACAACTTTTAGAATAGAAGAAATCCGTGCAACTTTTTTTTTGTCTTGAGGATCAAATCCAGCTATAATTTCATACAGATAATATGCGCCACTATATAGCTTACTATGAATACAAAGATGTATATGAACATAGGTTAAATTTCATATGAATTATGCTAACATGTACTTCAAATAATTTATGATCAATCGTTACCGGTGGTGTTAGAACCTTTATAATTAAATACTATATGTAGCATGACTTGAATTGGTTTAAAATATATATACGACTTTTGTTAAAAAAAACAATTTACATGTATATACATCGAAATATAAATATTCGCATCTTTATTTGATCCCGAAGATTATAAAACGCGAAGAAAAGAAACTAGTATCGATCTTAGCTGCTCTTATATATCATCATCAATGTTAACATACGCATGTAGTTGAATGGACTAACATGTAAAAGCAAAACAAAACGATTAAACAAGGGTGTGATAAGATAAGACAAGTTGTATGTGCATAATATAAACACTAGCTATACTTTCATATTGCTTATCAAATTCAGTATAATTAGAGAATACTAAAAGTTTGAAAATAGTATAAACACTCTCAAGAATCGATTCTTAGCTTTAAAATATAAAGTGGTCTTGTAGAATGATGGCGAAATGCAATATGAAAGTGCATCCGTCTTTCTCATTAAAGTTTTCGAAATAATGTAGTTATTTTTTAACTGCAAAATAATAAAAAAATAAAAGTAGTTTGTGTTTTCTATCAATTATTACAATTTTTAAATTTTTGTTAGTACTAACTATATTGTCCTTTAGTAATTAAAATATCCAAACGACAATACGTTTATTCTTAAGTTTTTGGAGGGACTATATACAAATCTAACTCCCAAAATGTTTTATTACATTTTTTTTATAAATTAACGGCATCTTACTATTTGTATCAATAATTGACGGTAATTCTAAGGTCACCTAAACGATATATTTTAGATTTCTTAACATGGTAGTGTTTCATAAAATGCAAAATGAGGTCTTTGCAAATCCTCATGACTCATGAGATTGGTGAATGGTTCAAATTCCGCCATATACAACCATAATCATAACGATCACACGACCTTTTTTATGATAATCAAAATTGTTTTTGATTAATAAGAAGGTTGTCAATCATAGTTACATGTACATCTAGATATAATTTTAACATATATAGACCTAACCTAACCTAAAATAAAAACAAAGAAAAACCCCGATCAATTGGAACCCCAACAATTCAAGTACATGACTTTTCTCAAAGACTCCTCTGATTGTTCAATGCCTTTGCTTGAAGCCATGACAGACGCTGAAGACAACTTCTTTGTTTGGGTGACTGACCGGAGATTGGACTTAGCGTGGTGGTGGATGGTCATGATGGTGTAGTTCCATCGTGCAAAGCCTTGATCTTTTAGTGCCTCCACCATTCCAACTGTACCAGCCACTAACCATGCCCTTGATGTTGAACTCATGGTATCCTTGAAATAAAGTGCGTTGTGATTTTTTAGTCGAACTTATGAAAAATGCGTTTGATTTGATGAAGCAGCATAAGATGGAGATCGGGTTTATATAGATTCAAAAGTAGATCGTGGAACGGCACCAAGTTTTTTTGGGGCAAAAACGGTAGAAGGCTGAAACGTTGATGGTTTTAGAGGAATAAATTGTCGAGAATGCCCTTCCATTTTTATACGTTATGAGTCATCAAATTTTATGTTTTGGCTCGTCTCCTTTGTACTTTTCGAATCTTTCTTTGTCGGATAAAATAATCAAATATAAAAAGTAACTTTCATTTTTTTTAACGGACAACTAAACAACGCCGAGTACTTCGTACGCGGCCCCCCCAGTGGCAAAGACAGGGGCACAACCCGGCCCACCCCGGACGCACGAAGCCCCTAGCCCGCCCGATAGCCCGCTTCCAGGGAAAACCCGACCCACATACCCGCCCGAAGGCACGACAGTAGTGGAGCGGTAAAACCTGGCGAGATCAGGACTTGAACTCATGACCATAGGTCATAAGTCATCCATCATTTCTCATTATGTCCTTCGTGGGAATCGAACCTGAGACCTCCAAGAGAGATCCCTGGTCCATTCACCAACTGAGCTACCCGTGAAGGACAAAAAAAAAAAGTAACTTTCATTTAATCATGTATTTTATCCTTTTCAAACACAGAATTTTTGTAACAGAAGACGAGTTACAATGTGCTATATTTAATAGATCATTCTATTTTTAGAACTGAAAAGTTTGAACAAATACAAAATCTATTAATTATACAGACTTAATAACATTCAGCGTATTTGTTTATCGTTATTGTAGCCAGTGCACCAAAAATGCATCTGACGACCCTTAATTGTGGAGTTTCTATTTGCTTTACAACTAACTAAGCTTAAAACATGTTGATAATATAAGAGGCGGGACATGTCTTATGAACCAAGACTCTATCCTGACGATAGCCGATGTGGATTTGCCTAGGAAGTTACTATGGTTCATGTTAATCTTATAGGTAGTTGATCGGTGTCATTACAATGTCACACCTGTATAGTCGTATTACATTGTAACGTGTAACCTTTTGTCTTTTGTCTTCATCGTAAAATTTTACTTTTTAAACGGTATTTTGTTTGTTTGTACTCTTTATCAATTAGTTACATTGGATTTATGCATACCATTAGAATTCAGAACTAAACTATCATAATAAGTAACAAACAGTTTCCATATAATCAAAGCAAGATATCATATTCATTAATTAAAGACATCGACAAGAATTTTAAAAATCTACTGTCGGTATAAGGCTATAAGGTGGGCAGACATGAAAAACCTCATGTCTCAGTGCCACGTAGGCTGCCACATCACTTAGGTGGTGTCTGAGACATGGGTGTGGTGTGCAGACATGAACAACCCCATGTCTCAAGCATTTAATATATTTTTTTTTGTATCCGGTAAATTTTGTATCCGGACCGGTTCCTTTTCTAACATCATCAAACACCAAAGACTGATTGAGAACGTTAAGATCATTATTGGAACCGGGTACACCAAAAAAGGCATGCCAAATCCATAAGTCTTGTGACGCGGCTGCCTCTAAGATTATTGTTGGATGACCGTGATCGCCGCGATAAAACATGCCACGCCACGCATTAGGGCAATTTTTTCACGGCCAATGCATGCAATCGATGCTTCCGATCATCCCTGGAAAACTATGCTTCTCATGATGGTGCTGATACAACTTTTGGATATCATTGGAGTTTGGTTTGCGCATATATTTTGTGCTGTAGATCTTGACAACACGCTTGCAAAACTTATACAAGCACTCACGTGACACTCTTTCCGACATCCGTAAGTACTCATCCCATGAGTCGGATGCCGTCCCGTAAGCCATTTGCCGCAACGCTGACGTCATTCTTTGGTAAGTTGTGAATGCCCGTTTGCCTCTAGCATCGTACCGTAATGTAAAATACGGGTCACAACTCGCCAAATCATCGGCAATACGTATGAACAATCGACGACTCATTCGAAACCGCCGCCTAAACATCTCGTCCGTATACACCGGGTGATCGGCAAAGTAATCTCTAATTAATCGTTCATGTGCACCTACACGTACGTTGTAAATAAATTTAAAAAATATATTTGAAGAAAAATTATACGTTCCAAAAAAAAATACTTGCTACATATATATTATAAGAAAAAATTAAACGCTTACCCTCACGGTCTCTGTTTAAAGGCCCTTGTCTAAGTCGTGGTTGCGAGCTCACTTCTTCTTCTTCATCCGCCACGATTGATTGTGCCGCTTCCCAAATCGCGTTAACAAAAAGCTGGTTTTCCTCGCTCGACGAAGATGAGGAATCAACCATTGGTAGGTAAGACATTTTGTTTGTTATTTTTTTAAAGAAAGTAGAGGTTTTTTTTGTTGGTTTTGGTTGATTTATGGGGTTTTTTTAAGATGGATTGGGTTTATATGGTTTAATTGGTATTTATTAAAAAAAGAAAAAAAAATAGCCGTTAGAGTTAAGTTACCATTTGAATTCAAAAAAAAGAAAAAAAAAAAATAGGTGATTGGTCCGTCCGGTATGTCTTGTGGGGGACGGGGGAGACGGGGCGAGCAAGGGACGGGGCACCCGGGGCGGTGTTGGGCAAGGGGACGGGGGAAAAGGCTTGGGACGGGGGCTTTCTTCGTCTGTGCACCGTCTAGCCTAAAGAACACTAGCTTTTCATAGTGAATAATTAAAAAGTTATATTGTATAATCATGGTAATTACATGGTTACTTTATGTAAAGGATATCGTACTTGTCAATTCTTTATCTACACGCCTTAGATTCAAGTTGACCCTTTATAAAAGAAAACCAAATCAAGTTCAATTAATTCGTAAATAGTAAAAATCACAAAGTTGAGTTCTAAAAATAGTGAGTTATTCATGATTGAACCTGCTTGTTTTGTCCAATGATATTAGTTGCCAGTCAAAAAGATAATAACATTTGTTGTCCAGTCAGTTTCATCACGATAAAGTCGACAATGTAAACATAATCCCTACTGTAATCTCATAAATTTATTGGACGTACTTTCTTTATGTAAAGTTGGATACCAACGGCTACTATACATAGACTTCAACAATAGTTTGCAACATAAGCGGGACCGAAACAATGTGTGATTTGATTATAAAAGAAAGCTGTTGTGTGCGCTTTCACATTAAGATAGGAAAGGTCGTTAAAGGGAGTAGAGCTATTGAGACGTTGAGGAATGAAAGTCATTGTGTTTGTGTTGTTAGAGTATGTCCACAATCATGTAACACATGTTGGAATAAATATACGTTATGTTTTGTATATTTATCGGTATAGCCATTATAATCATTTATATTATGTTTGATCAATTGCTAAATACTCTAAGCCCATAACTGATTAGTCTTTGATGGACGGACTTATCGTTAGTTGGGCCTAACTAAGGTGTCCCTTGGGTATGCATAAATATGAAGAGATTACTAGGGTTGAGCGCTGGACATCACAACATAATCATCATAACACCATAATATTTCCGTCCCTCTCCTCTCTCTCCCGTAACCGATTCTGCAAAGGATCATTAGCCATCATAACTGCATATCCTAAAGGGAACTCGAACAGACTGACAGTCACTACTAGAAAATTGGGCATTTGTCACCACATTTTCGGTCGCATAACGGTAGCAATTGCTTTGTAGCCACCATTTTGCAACCGAAAATGCGGTAGCAAAAACACCCATGTCTGTTGCCCTAATGCCACCAAATAGCTACCACTTTTGTATTTTGCTACCATATTTTTGTCACCACAAAAATGGTTAAAATTATTGCTACCGCTCCTACAATGTTGTAGGGATGTCTTTTGCTACCGTTTTGGTACCATTTAGTCATTGATATTGACACCATTTAGACACCATTTTTATTGAAAATTTACACCTTTTTTTATAACCATTTTGGTACCATTTATTATGTAACCATTTAGTCACCGTTTCCATTGAGAATTTACTACCATTTAGCCACCACTTTCATTGAAAATTTGCTACCGTTTATCCACCATTTTCATTGAATATTTGCAACCATTTAGCCACCACTTTCATTGAAAATTTATACCATTTAGCCACCACTTCATTCAAAATTTGCTACCATTTAGCTTTGCTACCGGTTTTTTCTGCTTTATTAGCTCAATTACATTTCAAGAAAACTATATTATATAAAACACTCAAATAATACAAAATCTCAAATTATATAAAACAAATTTGTTACAGTGTTTCCAATTTTAAAATCATATAAAATACTCAAATAGAAACACCAACTAAAACATCAAATAACTGAAATTATCCATGAAAAACTTCAAAATATTCATGTCTAAGTGTTTATAGCCTATTTTCGACCCGTAGCTGTAAACATAGCTTCAATTTGTGCCATTCTATTGAGCATAGCCTCTTTATCCGCATTATCTTTTTCTTTTTCAGCCACCAAGCCCGCAATAATTCTTTCGAACCTTTCTTTCTTCATCTTTTTCCTTAACAAGCTCTTTGATAATCAAGTTCAACTTTTCAATCTACAAAACAAGCAATGAATAGAATCAAGAAGTCGGAATTAACAAAACCTAATAACGGGTCAAGTGAGTTGCACAATAACATAATCCAATTGTGAGTTACAATTCTAGTGCTAGAAGCCAAATAACATGTTATGATGTATTTACATACTATTACTAAAATAAAATTTTACTTAAACAATCAACAAAGATTGTCTAATCAACTCAATAAGAAATTCCTAAACATTCTCAGTACATTAAAGGCATCAAACCTGACAATAAAAAAGCAAACACAAACTAAACAAATACAATATTTATGGGAAACAATTCAAATGCATAAAAGTAGACAAAGAAGTCAAGTATTGATGAAAAAGTAGGGTACCTATGCTCATTGTTGACCTGTAATTCAAAGCTCAAGTTGAAATAATATATATCATATCTACATCACAAATTCACAATCTCTATATATACCTCAAGTTTACAGGAATCAAGATGAACATAAATCATGAGAAAGCTTTGACATCCTACTATAAATTACTAATCAAGTTATATAAATTAGTAGATATGGCAGTTACGTAAGAAATATTGACAACCTCACAAGTGATTCTTGCTAAATCCAAAGCATAAAAAAGAACTAAGAAACTGCATCCCTAAACCATGGTCTTGGCTGCTGGAACTATGTAAGTTTTTAGTTAGAGGATTATCGACGGGTCAGATGGATTGCGTATGGTAAGTACAAGTAATTATAATACGAGTCAAACCAAGTTATAAAAGAATTAATGTATTTATTTTGAATAAAAAGCTATAACATTATAATTATCAATATAGTTTTTTTTAGATTTAGGTGTAAAGAGTATAAAAACCTTTGGTCACCTTTGACCTAGTTGACCCGTTAAATTTAGAATTAAGTTCTTAAGTGAGCCCGTTCGACTGATCAGATATAGAATATAATGCATATCAACTAAACTCAAAGTAAACGGGTCAAAATTGCTAGCAAAGTGGAATCATGAAAAAGATAACAATTATAAGACTAAAAGAAAGAACCATTCTGCAGAAAACAAAATACCTGTTGTAACATGACTGTTTCCTCAGGACTGAGGTTAAGCTGGAATTTGCATCAAACCAACCATAACCATCAAATGGCCCTAGGATCCTAATGACACATTTAAGTACAGCAGCAACTGCTACATGAAAAATTAAAAAGTTTAGTTGACAGCTTGTGGAGATATAACTATTGAGCTTTCTTCCAACTTGAGGATAAATAATCTTAGTTCAGATTACCTTAATCACTTACCATATAATGAATAGCCATAGTTATTGTTCGGCCAAACAAAATGAACATACTACAAACAGATAATTAAAAGATAAAAAGAACTAATTAATTGCTAATAAATTAGAGAAGCAGTTTACCTTTAAAAGATGAATTGCTATGCAATTGAGACTGAACCAGGAGTTTTTTTTTTCTAAAATAAGCTAAAGTAACCAAACTTCACAACAAACAGGCTACATGGTACCATATACATATAAGCATCTTAAAACTTGAAATATTTCTTTACTGAATATTTGTAAACTAACATATACTAATAAAACGTTATACACACTACATGGTATACACATATGATGTATTATATATGGACAACACCATAGTTCAAGAACAATACAGTTGGAAACTCCATTTCACAAGGAGACAAAAATAAGGAAGAAGTTAGGGAAAGATAACATCAAACCTTCAATAAGCCGATTTTTCTCCACATAAGAGAAAAACAACAAAGTGCCAACCTATTTTGTCAAAAGCCCCTCGGGCGCACACCTAGGCGCTTGGGCGCAGCGAGGCGTACCTATAGCGCCTGGTGGTGGCTTAGGCGCAAATCTGGGCTTTTTTGTGACAAACGGTGCCTAGGCGCACGCCTGGAATCAGGCACGGGCGATAAAAAACGAGAGCTTAAACTCATCATGCTGATTTTCCGACCAAATTCAGGCTAAAGGTTCCCTAAAAAATATATTTTATACTATGCGCCTAATTATAAAAAGCTTTCGTTTTTTATGCACCTTGCGCCTAGCCTCCAGGCTCGGCCTATGCGCCTTGAGTGCACCTAGGGGCTTTGACAACTATGGTGCCAACTAGTGGAGGAAAAACCACAACAAACAACACACCCTATCTCTATCCCTTAGAATTCAAAATTTTTGAACTATTTTCGTAGGTTTTCAATGCAACTAACCATTGTTCTATTGAGAATGCCTAACAAACATTGCAACATTGTTCCTTTCATGTTACGAGGCCAACATCTGAATAACAATTAAACATTATGAATTTAATAAAAATTATTATTTTAGCACTTACAGCACCCCAACCTTCATCAAAGGCTTGTTTCGTCACTTTATAGTTTGTACCGGGCGGACCCAACCCGATTACAAATGGTTTGGCATATGCAGTCCATTAACATTGAAGCTGAGATCAGGTTCTGGTTTTGTTTCTGAAGAAACGATCTTGCTGGAGGATGTGAGGGCGGTGATATGCGTGTAAACCAAGTGAAGAGAAAGATCTGTAAGGAACAAAAAAAAAACATGAGGCGGCGGGGGGAGGGTTTTGGTGAACAATTTGAGGGAGTTAAAAGTGAAAGAGGTGTTGATTGGGATTTGGGAGGGGAATTTTTTGGGTGAAAATGTTTGGAGGGAATTCAAAAAATTGGAACAATTAATACAGTTGTAATTAGGGCTGTTCAAATCGCTCGTCGCTCGTTTGGAAAATGCTCAAAAAAAATACTCGCTCGATCTTTTGCTCGGTTGTATATGAGCCGATCGGTTCGGTTCGGTTTGTAAATGAGCCAAGCACGAGCAAAGGTACGCTCGGCTCGATTCGGCTCGAATAAATTTTTATTTATTTAATAATAAATATACACACAATTTACAGATAAATTTAGGGCTTTATATATGAGATTCTATTGGATTTGACTTAGTATATGCAAACAAAATATAACCAGCCAACTTAACACAATAAAAAAATTAACACTAGATTTAATTGTAAAACAATAAGTCATGAGGTGACAGTCTTGACTTCTTTATGTTAATAGTCGTCCATCGTTAATTGTCGTTTGATATCACACCTACGTCACAATGCAATAACTGTTTTCTGACGTATGCTCATTACCTCACCAGCCTCAATCTAAGTCTTATCCTTGGACACTAGGATCTCAATATTAGTGTTAGCATCGGACATTTTGACTTTAGTTGTCACCCGACAATGAAAACATCGAAGGACACATCCCAATTTTATAATCATCCATATTATTCTCTGCTCGATTCTCGCTCGCTCGGAAAATTTATGCTTGAAGAATGCTCGTTCGGTTTCGGCTCGATTGTAAACGAGCCGCTCCGCTCGGTTCGGTTTGTAAACGAGCCAAGCACGAGCAAAGTTTCGTTTGGATCGGCTTGGCTCGTGAACAGCCCTAGTTGTAATCAAACCAAGGCTCGAGCTTGTTAACCTTATGAGAGTTCAAGCTCTAGCTCTACATGTTTAACGTTTTTCAATCTCGAGCTCTTATTTATAGTTATTATTTTATGTATACTTTAGTTATTTTTTTCTGATATTATAATTAGTGGGCTCGTATATGCTTGTGAGCCGGTTCAAGCTCATTTAATCTCGGCTGGTGATAAACTTTTTTCTAGCCAAACTCGAGTAGCTCGCGAGTTTAAAATACTAATTAATACAATGGATTTGTTTTTGTTTGTATAAATTATTATTTTTTTAATTCTTTCTTATTATTTTTCTCACGAATTTACCACAAAAAATAAACGGTGTCAAAATTTGCAACCAATTAGTTACCTTATCTTATAATACATATTTTGGTGTAAAATCGGTTGCTAAATTTGCTACCATTTTTCTAGGTAGCAACTTTTGGTGGCAATAGCCCTGTTTTATCGTGGCTAATATGGTAGCAATTTAATCTCAAAATTTACCACTGATTACCTACCATATATATATGCATTACGTTTTGAGAAAGTGGTCCCTAAATTTGCTACTGCTAAGGTGGTCACAGTTCAATAGGTTTATTGTTTTTTTGTTATAAATTATTATTTTTTAATTCTTTCTTATTATTTTTCTCACGAATTTACCACAAAAAATAAACAGTGTCAAAATTTGCAACCGATTAGTTACCTTATCTTAGAATACATATTTTGGTGTCAATTCGGTTGCTAAATTTGCTACCATTTTTTTAGGTAGCAATTTTTGGTGACAATAGCCTATTTTTCTAGTAGTGAGTTATGTCGACCTCATCGCTCTCAGCATCAGTAGCAGGTCTCACAAATCTCTCAGGTTTATGTTTATTTGTTTTCCATTACATACTAACAAAATCGATTCAACAACACACACACCCAATCGACTAACGTTTCACTGTTGCATAACACGTTTCATAAGTAGGAACAATCTGTGCAAATAATTTTTACCTCAAAGCACGAATCCATAAGTAGGAGTAATTTATGTAATTTACTTGACAAGTGTATGGGCACCTTATGTTAAAATTTAAATGATGTATGTTAATTGTTCGTCATCTTTTTTAAGGATTAACCGTTACCGGTAGTGTAGGAAACTTTGTAATCAAACACACTTTATTCACAACAATATTATCCCACATCAACATAAATCTGGTTTGCTTGGAAAATATATACTAGTAATTACTTGAAATTAGTAACTTTAGTTATTTCAAACCACATAGTACAAGAAAAATGGAGTGATTAACTTTATAGATACACTTGATTATGTAGAACCAAACTTTCGGTGTTTAGCTAGGACCCCAGCAGCTCAAGTACATAACTTGCCTGAAAGAATCATCAGACCGCGTGTTTCTCTCGCCACCATGCACATTGGATCCCAGTAGGCCAGAAAAGGGGCGGAGACCGGAGGGTTCAGAAGTGGTGGAAGAAGTAAATGCCTTCTTGTTTTGGCGGAAAGACTTGACGAGTGATTTAAGTTTGCAGCCCTGGTCAATGTGTCCGTTGACAACCGCGACTCCGGCAGCTATACAAACACGGCTCAGAGAACTCATGTTGTGATCAGGTAAGTCGTAGATAAATGGAAGGGGTATTTATAGACGGGAGTGAGGAGGTATTTTGTTGAAGTGAATATATTGTCGCTATGAGTGGTTTTGCTTTTAGTATGTTGGATACCAACTTCAGTGTGTAATAAAGTGGAAACTGCAATGTTGATAGATTGTGGACCTTAAATAAAGTATACATTTTTTTTATAAAGAGTGTTTTGGTTTGAAGATTTTAAAGCGGAGAAATTGATATTAAAATTATTGATGTTTGCTTATTGAGGCATCAAGTTCTTGTCGTGTAACGTATGGTAGCTAAATCCTTTATAATTGGTCTTAGTAGGGGTAAGAAAAAACCAATTAATAGAACCGAATAACTGGCTTAAACTGTTATTAGACTTTTGAATTTTTCGAATACCTCGTTCCAAATTCAAACCACACCGAATATTTTTGAATGTTTGCAGCAAAACTCCTTATTTTAGGTTAAAATTTAGGATCAAATTTGTTAATAAGTAGTTCACAAATACTTCTGGCCAAAAGTTTTGGGCTTAATTCGTTAGACCATGTGTTGTGGCTCGCGAGCGAGTAGTCGCGAGCCACAAAAGAACCCACGTGGATCGCGTGAACCACAACACAGCCGGGTGAACGATGGCGCAAGCAAGCCCACACTAGCCTGCTCGCGTGGGCTGGCGAGGAAAATATGACCGTTGGCTGCAACTAACCGTTGGCTAACAAATTACACAATGAAATGGATCCATCGCAATAGGAAGGGTCTTACCCCGTCGTCTCCCCTAGGTTGACCAGTTGGAAGAGGGACAAGGGGAAAAAACAAAGTGCTAATGAAGCCGATAACGAATTCTCGGGGGAGATTAGCAAAATAAGAACTACGATGGAGATGACGGAGAAAGCTAAAGTCGATAAAGTAAAATTGAGGAACATGGACTTTCTAACGAAGGACTTCAGCAACCTCCCAATGCCTCGTCGGGCGATACTTGAAGGAGAACATGAGCGTCTCGTAAAGGGATTTGAAGAATAGCAAAACAACGACTAGTAGTTTATTAGTTTTTTATGTTTTCTTTATTAATGAATATTTTATGTTTATTATTTAATTTGTCTTACAAATTTAAATATTATATCACATTTAAAATAATAATGTTTAAAACAAACTGGATAAAGCTACTGCTCATCTCTAGCCACACCAGGATTAAGTGAGTGAGCGGCAACTTTATTACCCTGCCATGTCAGCGCTTACATGACATAATATTAGAAGATAAAGTCGTGGCTCACCTTTAGCCAAAACACATAGTCTTAGTTGGGGCCATTTAATTAAGCTCAACTATTTCAAGCCAAAATATCAAACCGAATCAAACGCATACGTAAAATTAAAAACTGAAATCGGGAAACCGCAACTTCAGTTCTAGTTTGGCTTAAGCCCAAAATCGATTCACGCACACCCGTAAAATATCAAGAAGGCATTTTTATGCAAATCAAACACGGATGAAATTAGAACTTTATAACAATGCGTCTCAAATGAACTAGTATAGTAATCGTCGGTGTGAAATCTCTACCGGAAAATCAAAACAAATTAGTGATCGTGTAATATAAAAAACACATGTACATATCGATCCTCGATATAAATTGTTGGGCTAATCCTTGGTTTGGATCGCAGGCCCAATAATACAAGAAGATAATGATCGAGTTGGCTGGAGGGTTATCAAGTTATCTTTTTATGTTTTAGTATTATAGTCTAATAAGGAAGTCTGTTTTATTTATTATTTAATTAGTTTTGGAGTTGTAATAGGATTAGAATGATTCTAGTATAAATAGGGTCTAGAGTTATTGTTTTGTTTCATACCTTTGAAGTTTAATAAAAGAAAATAGTGTCGTGGGTAGTTCCCCACAAAATCCGAGTGCCTCGTGTTTAATATTTGATTCAACCGATTGTCTCCAACAATTGGTATCAGAGCGTGGTTACGTTCTTGAATCTGTGAGAAGGAGATCGGGGTGTATAACCGGTCTCGATCAGAACCGAAGGTTTCTTTGCGAAGAAGGAATCCGATTTCTGAAGTTGAACTCGAAGCACAGCAGCAAAAAAGATGGCCGATCAAGATGGGAACCCTGCTCAACAAGCAATCGTGATCCCTCCTCGTGAACCAAGCGTGTCCTCCTTACAGTGTCCGAAGCTCACCACAACAAACTACAATACTTGGGTCGTCATAATGGAGTCAATACTGGATGCTCAAGGACTATGGGAAACAGTCGATCCTACAACCGAAGACGTAGCGGATGAGCGCAAGAACAAGTTGGCAAGAGCAATCATTTATCAAGCCCTCCCCGAAAACGTTTTAATGCAGGTTGCAAGAAGTCGGAGTGCTCGAGAAATATGGGAATCCCTGCGGGTCAGATTTCTTGGAGCGGATCGCGTCCAACAAGCTCGTCTACAATCTCTCAAACGCGAACTGGACCAACTGAAGATGACCGAGAAAGAATCCATTGAAGAGTTTGCTGGAAAACTATCCGAATACGTGACCAAGTTTAACAGCTTGGGAACCAACCTTGAAGACGTTGTCATAGTCAAGAAGCTGCTCGATAGTGTACCAGACAAGTTCATAACTATAGTTGCTACTATAGAACAGTTTGTGGATCTCAGTAACATGTCGTTTGAAGATTGTATCGCAAGGTTAAAAGCGTTTGAAGAGCGAATAAAAGGAAAGGAAGTTTCAGCCGATAAAGAAGGAAAACTTCTATTTTCAAGAACCGAAGCTCAAAGTAAGAAGCCAGCCAGCCATGAGAAGAAATCGCAGGGACGAGTACAAGGCTCTACTAATCAGGTAAACCGAGGCAGAAGCTATGGTAGAGGACGAGGTCGAGGCCGTGGGAATGGAAGAGGACGCGGCCAGAACAACACAAACACCGACAATCGCAAGGAAGGGAACCAAGGTCGTGATAAGACAAACGTAAGGTGTTACAACTGCAACGAGATGGGACACTTCGCGTGGGAATGTAACAAAGCTGCAGGACCCGAGGCAAATCTGCATCAAGCCGAAGAAGAGCCGGCTCTCATGATGGCAGTGATCGAACCAGAGGAAGGAGAGATTCTTCTGAATGAAGAAAAAGTCAATCCGGGTCTCTATGCGAAGGACGTAAAGGATGAGTCAACATGGTACATGGACAATGGTGCGTCTAATCACATGACTGGGATCGAAAAGTACTTCACCGAGATAGACTATAAGATCTCGGGACTAGTTCGATTCGGCGATGGCTCATACGTGAAGATTAAAGGTAAGGGATCCATTATCTTCGAGTGCAAGAATGGAGAGCATCGGGTCATTCATGATGTGTACTACATACCCGACTTGAAGAGCAACATCCTAAGTCTCGGCCAACTAACCGAGAACGGATGTAAAGTTTGGATGGAAGATGACAAGCTGTGGCTGTATGAAGAAGGAAACAACCTTCTCATGAAGGTATCGCGAAGCATGAACCGGCTGTACAAGATTAATTTGAAGACAGGAAATCCGGCAATGGTACGTGGAGATTTGCATGGATTGCATGGAGAACAACTTTGTGATGCATGTATGCTGGGAAAGCACAAACGAGGACCGTTTCCGAAGCAAACGTCGTACCGAGCCGCGAAGCCATTAGACCTAATACACACTGATCTGTGTGGACCAATTTCCCCACCCACTTTGGGAGGAAATCGGTACTTCATGTTGTTCGTAGATGACTACACTCGGTACACCTGGAGCTACGCGATAAAGAATAAAAATGATGCTTTGGAAGTATTTAAAGTGTTCAAACAGGAAGTAGAAGTACAAACTCGTTTGAAGGTAAGAGCACTTGGTAGCGATCGAGGAGGAGAATTTCTAAATCGATTGTTTGCTAAGTACTGTGAGGAGAATGGAATTAGAAGGTTGTTTACGGCACCTTACTCACCTCAACAAAACGGTATCGTCGAGAGAAAAAATCAAACCGTTCTGAATAGTGCTCGAAGTATGATGAAGGCGATGCGTGTACCACAAAACATGTGGGGAGAAGCTGTGCGACAAGCCGTATACATAATGAATCGGGTATCCACTAAAGCTTTAAAATCGGTAACACCGTTTGAAGCATTGAATGGATACAAGCCGAATATCAAACACTTGCGAGTGTTCGGATGTGTATGTTTCATGAAAGTTCCATCGGAGAGGCTTCGAAAGCTTGATGATCGAAGTATTAAGGTCGTTTGCCTTGGATCTGAACCCGGGACAAAAGCTTATCGATTGTTTGAACCGATCAGTAAGCGTTTGTATGTGAGTCGCGATGTAGTGTTCAGGGAGACAAGCAGCTATGATTGGGCCCGGGTGACACACAATTACGTAGATGGAGATGGGCCTGAGTGGGCTCAGTTTATTGTAAATCTTGATGAAGAGCAATTGAGCACAGGTAATCCTGAGTGTTTCACAAGAGATGAATTGGCAAGAGATGACCAGAGGCAATCTCAAGATGCAACCATCGAACCACAAAGCAATCAAGAAATTGTACAAGAAGCTCCTGATGAAGATGAGCAAGAAGGAGAGGTGGTAACGGGTGAAGCCGAACCTGAGGAACCAACAGGTACTAGAAGATCTACGAGACAAACCGTGCTACCAAAGAGATTTGACGACTACGTGTTGCTTCACGATGAGATATGTTACTTGGTTGATGATGAACCGGCAAGTTACAAAGAAGCTAGCCATGATCCGAAGTGGAAGGAAGCAATGAGATCGGAATTAGTTTCGATCGAAACCAATAACACATGGGAACTCTCGGAGTTACCTTCGGATCACAAAGCCATTGGTTTGAAGTGGGTATTCAAAGTAAAAAGAGATGCTGGTGGTAAAATATCCAAATATAAGGCTAGATTGGTCGCGAAAGGATATGTTCAACAACCGGGAATAGATTTTGATGAGGTGTTCGCTCCTGTTGCAAGACTAGAGACAATTCGGTTAATACTAGCTTTGGCGGCAAAAGAGTCTTGGAAGGTGTATCACATGGATGTGAAATCCGCGTTTCTTAACGGAGAGTTAAAAGAAACCGTGTATGTCAAACAACCGGATGGTTTCATTGTACCCGGGAAGGAACATATGGTTTACAGGTTGCGAAAAGCCCTCTATGGTCTCCGCCAAGCGCCACGTGCATGGAATGAGAAGCTAGATAAAACCATGAAGCGATTTGGGTTTGTGAGATGTCAAAGAGAACAAGCCGTTTATAAGAGAGGAGATAAGAAGAGATTATTGATCGTTGGTGTGTACGTGGATGATCTAATTATAACCGGCTCAAGCGAAGAAGAGATAAAGAGGTTCAAGGAACAAATGCTACGAGAGTTTGACATGCAAGACCTTGGGTTACTATCGTACTACTTGGGAATTGAAGTATTGCAAAAGGACGGCAAGATAGAGCTCAAACAAAGTGCATATGCAAAGAAAATTCTCAAGACCGCCGGTATGGAAGAATGCAATCTAACTCGATTTCCTATGGAAGCTCGGTTACAAGTGGATATAGATGAACAAGGGGAAGCTGTTGATCCAACCGAATACCAAAGCATAATTGGTAGTCTACGCTACTTGACACATACACGGCCGGATTTGAGTTTCTCAGTTGGTGTGTTGAGTAGATTTATGCAAGAACCAAAGAAAACTCATATGCAACTTGTTAAGCAAGTGTTACGGTATATAAAGGGAACGATCGAGTATGGAGTAGTGTTCAACAGAGAAGAGAATTATGATCTAGTCGGCTACTGTGATAGTAGTTATGCAACTAGTCAATCAGATGGACGAAGCACAACCGGCACAGCATTCTACTTTGGGAGCTCGCTTGTCTCATGGAGCTCGCAAAAACAACGAACAGTTGCACTCTCTTCGTGTGAAGCAGAATTTATGGCAGCCGCAGAAGCAGCATGCCAAGCACTATGGCTAAGAGGTCTTCTCGGTGAACTGACTGGATGTGAAGAAAGGATTGTGGAGCTTCGGGTAGATAACAAATCGGCAATTGCACTCATGAAAAACCCCGTGTTTCATGGACGAAGTAAACACATTAACACAAGGTTCCACTTCATACGCGAATGCATAGAAAGGGAAGAGATTCGTGTGGAACATGTGAGTGGCGATAAGCAGAAGGCAGACATATTAACAAAGGCTTTGCCACGAGTCAAGTTCGAAGAGATGAGAGAGTTGCTCGGGATGGCAGACTTAGGAGGATCAAACAAGGCTTAGGGGGGTGATTGTTGGGCTAATCCTTGGTTTGGATCGCAGGCCCAATAATACAAGAAGATAATGATCGAGTTGGCTGGAGGGTTATCAAGTTATCTTTTTATGTTTTAGTATTATAGTCTAATAAGGAAGTCTGTTTTATTTATTATTTAATTAGTTTTGGAGTTGTAATAGGATTAGAATGATTCTAGTATAAATAGGGTCTAGAGTTATTGTTTTGTTTCATACCTTTGAAGTTTAATAAAAGAAAATAGTGTCGTGGGTAGTTCCCCACAAAATCCGAGTGCCTCGTGTTTAATATTTGATTCAACCGATTGTCTCCAACATAAATAACATGTAATTGACTAATCGCCAAATATGCATATGCTAAGACGAAAACGATTAAGGGTGATAACTGATAAGAGCAGTTGTAGACTTGTAGTGTAAAGTGTTGTCCATGGATAATACTACAACATAGATACCTACATATATAGCCTATCAAAATTCAAAATCAATTTAAACATTACACGTATAAAAAAAAAGTTAAAAGAATACTATACTAACCGATTGTCCACTTAAAGCGCAAGTATTGTCATTGATTCTTACCTTTAAAAATATGAAGTGGCCTCGTAGGATGATGTTGAAAAGCATTATAAAAGGGCATCCAACTTTGATATCTCTCTAAAAAGTTTCAAAATAATGTGAGGGTTTTTTTTTTTTTTTTTCTATTTTAAAATATTGCAAACACCTTTATTCTTTGGTTAAATAATATTATCAATCTATTTATATCCCATGTTTAGTTCTAATAAAGAAATCATACCCGAAACAACTATTCTTAAAATAATGAAAGTATCTAAAAATAACACCACCTGTAGTCATGTATTCTTTGGTTTGGTGGGAATATGCATTAATGCAAACCCATGCCAACTCGGGAACTAAAAAATGTTTTAATATCTTATCATAAATTAATTCACTACAAGAAAACATGTAAAATTTCATGGTTTAATCACCTTATTCATTCAACACAAAGAACAAACAGTTCTGTACAACCGCAATACCAGAATCAACCTCTATATAACCTAACACCCAACCCAACAGATCATCAATAGATGATCTGTGATTACACCCAAAACTAACCTAACAAGATTGAATCTGGCTAACCTAGTTGTAAAGATTATAACGAGAGAAACCCTAATCGATGTACAGAGAGTAAAGCTAACTAAACTGAGAAAGAGAAGAAGACCATCTCTTTTATAGATGGTCTGGCTACAACTCTCGAAGACATTGAACGGTCAAGATTAAAGAAATAAAGAACAGATCAACGGGTGAAACTTATTTGTGTTTGTTTCACCCGGATCGCCAACTTGGCACTCCATCTGGGCTCACAAACACGAACTGGACTGGACTTCCTCAACTGGGCTATCTACATATCTTGGGCCTGCTCCACTTCTGGACTCTATCCCTTAGCAGATTATGAACCAAGTCCATTGTCCATTGCTCATTTATATGCAAAGTAAAAACAATAAACTTTATAAGAATAAACATAACAAAAACAAATATTTATAAAGTGAAATATTTATAAAAGTGTAACTAAAATATGTAACCATAGAGCTACATATTTTAACACCCCCCTCACTTTTATTCCCAAATAAGTCTATCATTTTTAACCACTTGCATATAACCAAATGCTGTGACACTGAAAGCCCTTTTGTAAAGATGTCAGCAATTTGTTCTGCTGATTTAATACCAAGCGGTTTGACAATTCCTTTTGAAACTTTTTCTCTCAAGAAAAATAAATCGATTTCAAAATGTTTAGTTTTCTCATGTAGAACAGGATTTGTTGCAATAGACACTGCAGCCGTATTATCACAGTATAAAGACACAAGAATTGTTACCTGAATATGCAGTTCATTAAGTAAATTCATTAACCAAAGAATTTCACATGTTGCAGTACACATGGCTCGATATTCAGCTTCAGCTGTAGATCGAGATATAGTAGACTGCTTTTTACTCTTCCAAGTTATCAAACTATCTCCTAGAAACACACAATAACCTGTCACAGACTTCCTAGACACCAAACACTTGGCCCAGTCTGAATCAGCATAAGCTGTTAAGTTAAAGTCAGTGCTTTTCTTAAAACTTATGCCATTTCCAGGAGACCCTTTTAAATATCTCAACACCCTCATAGCAATCTGAAAATGAGCCCTAGTTGGCTTATGCATGTATTGACTCAACACATGAACAGAATATGCTATGTCAGGCCTAGTGTGAGATAAATAGATTAGTTTACCAACTAATCTTTGGTATCCAGTAATATCTGTCAGGTTTTTACTTTCTTTAGTACATAATGATGTCATAAGATAGTTTCCCTCTAATGGACTGTTAGCAGGTTTGCATCCTGACATGCCATACTCTACTAACAACTCCATACAATATTTTCTCTGAGTCAACACTAACTCATCATTTGTACTCACCACTTCTATTCCTAAGAAATACTTTAACTGACCCAAATCTTTTATTTGAAACTTGGTTTGTAAAAACATTTTAACATGTTCAATTTCCTTTGTACAATTACCAGTAACAATTATATTATCTACATATACTAACAATACAACCATAACAGACCCTTTGTTCTTGATAAACATAGAATAATCACAAACACTTTGAATAAAACCATCTTCAAGTAAGACACCAACTAATTTTTCATTCCACATTCTAGGAGCCTGCTTAAGGCCATACAAAGACCTTTTTAGTTTACAAACTCTAGTATCAGAATTAGAAAAATATCCTTCAGGCAATTTCATATATACATCTTCAACTAAATCACCATATAAGAATGCATTATTGACATCTAATTGAAATAATGGCCAACTATTCTGTACAGCCATAGCTACAACAACTCTAATAGTGACCATTTTCACAACAGGTGAAAATGTCTCATCAAAATCTATTCCTTCCCTCTGACTAAAACCCTTGGCTACTAGCCGGGCTTTATATCTATCTATTTCACCTGAGGCCTTATACTTGATTTTGTAGACCCATTTACACCCTATGGGTTTTCTTCCATTAGGAAGGTCTACAATATCCCAAGTATTATTTCTCATTAAAGCCTCAATTTCATCATTCATTGCATTGATCCAATTCTGATCATTGCAAGCTTGATGATAATATTTAGGTTCTATAGACTTATTTAAGACAGAAGTAAAACAGTAATTTTCAGTAGACAAATTTGAGTAGTTAACAAATTTTTCTAATCCATACTTCACTTTCCCCTTTACTATATAGTCATCTAATCTTTTTGGAAGAACAGAATTCCTAGTAGACCTCCTCACAACACTAGGTACATTCTGAGGTGTTTCCTGTCCCTCAGAATTAGGATTAGTTTCATTGTCATATTGCTCACCCTCAGCCCTGCCTAACTCAGTCCTAATTCTACTTGGTTGCTGACTGCTACCAGTCTCAGCATCCTCAAAAGCAGTTTCAGAACCCTGAGTTGGATGCTGAGACCCATGAGCTTCTGACTCTAAGTTGTCTATTACCCCCTTATCATCATTGGGAACACCCAGATTACCTGAGTGTTGTGTATCAGTACTATCAAATAAATCAAAAAAGTTTGTATTATTAATATTCTCATAATTTTTAGAATCAAAGTTTTTGGTTATATGACTTTCTTTAAAAGGAAAGATTGATTCATAAAACCTAACATCTCTAGAAAACATAACCTGTTTTTTATCAAGATTCCACAACTTATATCCTTTTCTTTCATTTGAATATCCAATTAACACACACTTTTCAGCATGACTTTCAAACTTATCAAAATTATTTAACACAGTACTGTAACACAAACACCCAAACACTCTAAGCCTTTCTAAAGGGGGTTTATATCCATACATTAACTCAAATGGTGTCCTACCTTTTAACACAGACGAGGGAGTCCTGTTTATCAGAAAGACAGCAGTTAATACACATTCAGACCAAAATTTCAAAGGTAGACAACTTTGAAACAGCAATGACCTAGCCACATTTAACAAATGTCTATGTTTTCTTTCAACTAGACCATTCTGTTGAGGTGTATAAGGACATGAAGTTTGATGAAAAATTCCAAGTTTATTACAAAAACTTTTAAACTGAGTGTTTACAAACTCAGTACCATTATCACTCCTGAAAATTTTAACTGTTCTTTTAAACTGATTTATTAAACATGTTGTAAAATGAACAATGTTATCAAAAACCTCAGTTTTAGACTTCATAAGATACACCCAAACAGCCCTAGTATAGTCATCAACTATGGTTAGAAAGTACATAAAACCATCTCTACTAGTAACCCTATAGGGACCCCAAACATCTAGGTGAACAATATCCCCTAAACTAGAAGTCTTATGTTCACTGATTGGAAAAGGTTCCCTATGTTGTTTGGCTTTATGACAAGTTTCACAGGGGTTATCATTACTAACAGTTTTAATGTTTAAATCAGATTTTAGAACCTCTAAAACCTTATTAGAAGGGTGTCCTAATCTTGTATGCCACAAGTCAGTCAGATCATTACTAGACACACTAGCACTAGACAAGACAGATGACTCACCACAAAAATATAGACCATCATGCTCATTACCAGACATTAGAACCTTCTTGGTTAAAGAATCCTAAATGTAGCATTTAGAATCATCAAATGAAACAGTCATTTTACTATCTTTGGCAAGTTTATTGACAGATAACAGATTTACACAGTAATCAGGGACAACAAACACATCATGAAGAGTAACATTATCATTGAGTTTAACATCTCCAATTTTTGTTACTTTTGCAAAAGTACCATTTGGATGATTAACCTTTATGTTTAAATCTTTAACATCAATTTGATTAATTAAACCTTTATCACTCATTACCATATGTTGGTTTGCCCCTGAATCACAAATCCATCCTAATATTCTATACTTGTCTTTAAAACTAGCAAATGAAAAAATTCTTTTAGAATTACCACAAAGACTTAAAGAACACCAAAACACATTATTCCTACCTGCTGCATTACAGCTGGTAGAAGGTTCCTCAGACTTCTTATTCAACAGACTCAACAATTGAGCAACCTGTTCAGAAGTCAACATACTAGAGGATACAGAGTTATTACTCTCAGCAGAAGCACTATTACTATTACCCACACCTTTCCTGTTTTGCCCAGATTTAGGCCTCATCCAACTAGGATAGCCTATGATCTCAAAACATTTATCTATACTATGTCCAGTTTTATTACAGTGCACACATTTCAAATTCTGATTTGTACCTTTACCAGATTTCTTTTTATCAACAGATTGACTAGACTTAGCAAAAAACCCCATGTTTTGACTTGGATCTTTAGAACTAGAAGTGCTAGAATTTCTATGAGATTCTTCTCTAGAAATTATAGCAAAGGCTTCTTTAACAGTAGGTAGAGAATCCCTTATCAACAAACTAGTTCTAACAGCCTGATAAGCATTATCAAGACCCATCAGAAACTGCATTAGTTTAATCATACTATTAAAATCATTAAATTGTTTAGCAGCCTCACAGGTACAAGCAGGTAACTGCAGTATCTGATCAAGCTGATTCCACATAACATTTAACTTGTGATAGTATTCTGAAACAGAAGTCCCATTTTGACTAAAAGAATTAATTTGTTGATATAGATTAAACACTACAGACCCATCTACCTTATTGTAAGTTTCCTTTAGTTCCTTCCAAACCTCTGAAGCTAACTTGGAATAGACCTGTCCCAAGTATAGCTCTTCAGAGATTGAGTTAAGGATCCAGGTCAAGACAATGGAATTACATCTATTCCATTGTCTTTCCAGTACAGGATCATCAGTTGGTTTTAAACAATCTCCATTAATAAATCCTAACTTGTTTTTAACTTGTAATGCTAGTATCATAGCATTAGCCCATACATTATAGTTATCTGTTCCTTTAAGTTTTACATTAACAATAGTTAGGTTTGCTGAGTCACTAGGGTGTAAATAAAGGGGGTCACTAGGGTCAAGTTTACCAACCAATGTGACAGAACTACTTACAGCCCTATTATCATCATCAGTATGAAAAGGATTATCACCATCAGCCATGTTTCAAGAACACACAATTTAATCAAGAAACAAGTAACAACCAATCACAGATAGCAAAACACACCAGAACAGATTAAACACAAATACAGACCTAGGCGAAGCCAAGCCAGGGACCAGATCACAGGTTCGTCACTCAAGGTGCCTGTGCAAGCCTTAACTTGGGAGCCTTTCCTATCCTAAGACACTAGACACGACACACCAAGTATTGAGTCTCAATGCCGGTCCACCCTAACCCGGCCAGGCGACTCCTAGACTCAATCAAAAAACAAGAAAGAGTAATAAAAGATACAAACAAGAACAATCTCACCAATAAAACCCAAGTTAGGGTTTCGCCTGTCAACTCGTAACTAATAACCTTCACTTAGGGTTATTAGCCAGAGAGCAAGAAGAAACAAGCTACCAACAGTTCCAGAGTCCAGAGAGTATTCACCCAGGTTCTCACAACCCTAGATCTGACGATGAACTTCAGATCTAGGATCTGGTATAGATCTTCTTCTTTAACCAAGAAACAACCAGATCCTTAGCCAGAAACCCTAATACTAATACAGAACTACCAAGAACACAAAAAAACCCTAAATCGTAGAAGACGATCAATCAAGAGCCTTATAGCTCTGATACCATGTAAAATTTCATGGTTTAATCACCTTATTCATTCAACACAAAGAACAAACAGTTCTGTACAACCACAATGTTGGAAGTTTAAAGTGGTGAATGGAATTTATTTATGAAAACTACTAATATTAAAGCTCTTCATATGGTGAAACTCTTGAGTAGAGCTCTTAATGCCATTTGATGAGGTTTTAGTATAATTCTTAATGCCATTTGATGAGGTTTATTAGAGTCTTAATTAGAGTTTTAAGTCTCTAATTAAGTGACTAATAAATGAAACCTTTCATCATCCTAACTCTTATATAATTAGTAGGCTATGTGCCTTATTTATGTATAAAAGAGATGCATGGAAAATATACACAAAACTTCTTGCAACACACATACACTCAAGAGTAGCAACCATGTTCCGGTTTCTTTTCAGGCAAGTGGGATAGTCCGCAGTGCACCGCGCTGCACTGTTGAACCGGTGTACCCTGGGAACAGACGACGAATCTGTTTAAGGGAATTGTGTCAAACACAAGCCCGGTTCACTTCTATGATTTTGTTTTCTTTTTAGATTTTGGTGCAGCACGTATAGAGATTCTGATGCATGTGAGCTTCATGTAAGAAAGGCGTGCGGCGATTACTATGTAAGTTTTTCCAACAAACTTAAACAGATTAGTAAACAAACTTTCGTGTTCTTCCTAAGGAATTTGGGTTCGAGAAAGTTTGTACATGTTTTCTTTGGTACATCGAATTGGATTACATTCATAACGGGAATGCAATCTTTAATCCGAAAGACGGTTTTACAAAACGAATTTTTTTTTTTATTCAATTTTCGGATTCATGGGTGTTTGGGTTGTGTTTAGATAAACCGGACTATTAAACACGTGTTTACACATTTTGGAAATAATAAAGTTCTAATGAAAGCATTAGAAAAGACAAATTATTTGAAAACCCATGTAAACTTGGTTGATAACGTTTTCTTTCTAGTAAGCGTATTAGAAAGATAATTTCAAAGTATTTGAAATGTATACATTTTCTAATAAGAGTATTGGAAAATAAATGGTTTCAAAATATAAGGTTTGAAACATGTATTTCTAACAAGCGTGTTAGAATCGACGACGTTGAAATAATAACGTGTCATGATACATTTCTAATAAGCGTATTAGAAATTATTATTTACAAAATCATAAGTTTAATTTGTAAACTTATATATTGATTTCTCTAACGGGCGTGTTAGAAATTGATGATTTTGTAAAGACAAAATAAGGTGTGTATATTTTCTAACAAGTGTGTTAGAAAAGATTATTGTACATAATACACAAAAGGGTTGGAAATTTTTATTTTGAAAATTTTGTGAAAATAAAAAAAGTTATAAACTTATTTTGTTTTATTGAAACTTGTAGTAAGAATACTAATTAAAACTCCAAAGTTGAAACTTAAAAATATTAAGAATACCATTAAGTTGGGTCAAATATTCTTAAAGGTTTTAATAGAGTGTTTCAACTCATGGGTTTATGGAGAATTGGGTGTTTCAACCTTTTCCAACATTAAACCGGTTTGGTAAATTTGACGGTTTCTAACGAGTGAGTTTGAAACGGGTATATTTTGGAAAATCCAAAGTTAATACTATTTATGTAGATGGTCTAATTTTCTAACGAGGGTGTTAGAAACGGTTTATTTTTATATAAACCAAGAAGTTCTAAAACGATTGTCATAATCGTGTATTTCTAACAAGCAGGTTAGAAACGGTCGAGAATATAAACCAATGACCTTTAAAATGATTTTGGTAATCGTTTATTTCTAACGGGTGTGTTAGAAAAAAAAAAGGTTTATTTGATATAAGCAAACTATATATGATGAAACGTGTAATCGTTTACAGTCTAACAAGTATGTTAGAAATGGTTAATCTTGAAACCATATATGCTTATATGGTACACGTATAGTTTCTAATGAACGAACTAGAAACGGTTAATCATGAAAACTATATACTCTAACAAGTGAGTTAGGAATGGTTTAAATAATAAAACTATATTAGAGTTTATGGTTTTGATGTGTAATCAAAACATAAATATGTATAGTTTATGGAAAATACTTGTAAAAGTAGAAATGTTTTGTATGAATAAACATGTCTTTTGCAAATTATATATGGTTTGATACTTGTATGAGAAGTATGATGACTTGAGCCATATAATAGTCTAGAGAGACTATTTAGTGTAAAACAACTTGATGTTGTTTTGGACATATTTACTTGTTCGACTACTTGTGAGTAGTTAAGTATAAACAACGTTGTTGTTTTGAACAGTGTATTGAGGGAGTACCTCGAAACATGCCACGAGACGATATAATTGCTATTATTTCGTCGAACGATAAAGTGTTGAAGAGAATAACATTTTGAGATTTGATGTTTATATATCCTTATATGAATCCATTTAAAGATATAAATATGTTATATATATTTTGGATTATATTGAAATTATAATTTGGTAAATTATAATTATTAATTGGAATCTTAATGTGGTGAATAAAGAGTAAACTCTTGGTAGAGTTTCATGTTTTCTAATTAAAGTTTTTATGTTACTTTATTAGAGCTTTTATGTCAATTTATTAGAGCCTTTATTTTAAATTAAGTGACTAAGAAGAAAAAAAAAACTCTTCATCCATCCCCATTGAGATAATCATGATCAACATGGCAAGTGTATTGAAGTTAATGCACGAAAACGAGATATGTCATCTAATGTTGAGAGCATTTACGTAGAAATGCACAAATGCAGTTTTGATGACTATAACATATGGTAGAAATATATGTTATTATTCATAAGTCTTTGATAAATATTGCGAAATTTATTATAAAAGACTTAGAATAGTGATGGATATGTAGAGTTTATACAAACCATCAATGTTGGTTGAACTATATGGAGGATTCGTGATATATTTTGGGAGAGTTACCCAATAAATAGGTTCAACAAAATATATACATATCACTTAGGGATATGTGGAAGTCATGTCGTTGAGTGTCAATCTAATTGACTTGTTGATGATGAATATGTTCATCAAAGTGACTTATGTTAAGACTTATGTTTAAGTCCTAAAGAGTTAATGGTGAAGCCTTGGAGATTAAAGGCAAACGAGTCTTGATCCTAATGGATGGTTTTGAAGCATTCTTTAAACCAAGGTTTTGGAATGGTAAACAAAATCTCATTTTGTGTCTAAACTAAGACGTGAATGTTAGAAAGAGATAGTGAGTTATCTCTTAAGGCTGTGAGGAATCAGAATGAGGCATCTTCTGTTCACATGCTAAGTATTCGTAGTCTAAAGCATGCTAGACTAATACTTGTTAATTTAGGTGCTCCACGGAGAATAAATTAACTTTGAACATTCAAACATATGTGACGACATAAGAATGAATTTTGTAAAAGCAAATATATAATTCATTAAAAAGGATGACTCGAAAGGACCGAATAAATAGTTCATTGGTTATGATACTATTTAGCTGAATATGAGGAGAACTCATATAGCTAAGAAAACGGTTCGTGTGGAAAATATGGGTTGAGTAATATAATGGATGACCTCAATAACACAAAGATATAGATAGTCGCTATCTTATCACGGGTGTCTAATGTCATCATGAGTGATATTACTCAAACTAAATCAAAGTGCAAGCAATGTGGGGGAAGAGCCATTTAAGAAACAATCCGTAGGGATGTAAAAATGGTACTTGAGAAGTTTTCAAGCTACATATGAAAGGAAAAACTTTCATCACCCCATTTGGTAGTTATCCAATAACACTTAAGTGTGGAGGTGACTTGCATTTAAAAATAGAAGGTTTGATATGAACGGATGTGATTTTGGGAAGTACAAATCACACGAACCTAGAACAGACTTGTTATAAGTCAGTCCTATTATGTGGACAAAATTCTTGAGAAGTTCAATGGAAATGACTCTAATGTGGCTAGAACTTTCATTGACACGAGTCAACGTCTAGCTAAGAATCGAGGTGAGACTGTTAACCAATTAGAGTACTCAAGAATTATTGGCAGCCTGATGTATCTGATGAGTTGTATCAAACCAGACTTAGCAAGCAAGCTAAGTAGATACACGAGCAACCTAAGTTCAATTCATTGGAATTACGTGACACAGGTGCTTTGGTAATTAGGATACATACGAGACTACGGGTTGTAATATAAAAGATATCCAACAGTTGTTGAAGGTTACTATGATGCGAATTGGATATCTGACACGAATGATTCCAAGGCAACGAGTGGGTATTTGTACACACTTGGAGGTGCTGCGATAACATGGAAATTATCTAAGAAAATGGTTATTGCTAGATCCATGATGGAATCAAAATTCATCGCTTTAGAGGATGAATAGGCAAAATGGCTACGTCAATTTGTTAAGGATATACCTAGGTGGCCGAAGCCGGCATTGGCCTAATGCATACGCTGTGATAGTCAATTGGTAATTGGCAGAGCTCATATCACAATGTGTATCATTAAGAACATGTATATAAGACGTAGGCATATTACGGTACGACAACTAATCTCTACAGGAGTTATCACTGTTGACTACGTGAAGTCAAAGGATAACATCGCGGATCCGCTAACAAAAGGCTTAAGCAGAGAGTTAGTTCAGAAGTCGTCAATGGGAATGGGGCTAAAGCCCATGAAAGGCTAGGTTTATGCGAAGGAAACCTAACTCAGCTGACTGGAGATCCCAAGATCTGAGTTCAATAGGACAACCTAATTGTATGAACTGGCGAAGGTCACTGTGGGGGAGAGTTGGTGGAAACCCCACGTATTAAAAGGGAGCTTACTATAAATTAAATAAGCTTCCTAGTCCATTCCTAAAAAGTGACAAGGTTGAGGTTAAGCCTATGGCTTTTAATGATTTGACTGAGGTAACCAGTCCCAGTAGATCACCTATGTGAGAGAGAAGTGGGGTCGCTTCGAAGGGTGTTGTTGGGGCACAATACTTAATAGCTCTCGCAGAACCAGGCACGTGTCCATGACCATAACGGACACAACTATGAGGACTTGACGTTGTCAGGGAGAGTCTTGTGTGAAGCGTATTGTCGTCCACACAAACGGCAGACGAGTTCAAAGACATCGCGTTCTACTCAGAGCCAGTGGGCTAAGTGCGTTTCATAAGCGAAGGTTCAAAGGGTCACACCTACCTATCGTATGCAAAACTCAACTGTTGAAATTTAATCGGAATGAGGTTGTTTCTGAGAATAACTCCCTTTAATGTAGGGTTTGTTGAAAATTTGTGTGTTTTGATCAATCTCCATTCATGTGGGGGATTGTTGGAAGTTTAAAGTGGTGAATGGAATTTATTTATGAAAACTACTAATATTAAAGCTCTTCATATGGTGAAACTCTTGAGTAGAGCTCTTAATGCCATTTGATGAGGTTTTAGTATAATTCTTAATGCCATTTGATGAGGTTTATTAGAGTCTTAATTAGAGTTTTAAGTCTCTAATTAAGTGACTAATAAATGAAACCTTTCATCATCCTAACTCTTATATAATTAGTAGGCTATGTGCCTTATTTATGTATAAAAGAGATGCATGGAAAATATACACAAAACTTCTTGCAACACACATACACTCAAGAGTAGCAACCATGTTCCGGTTTCTTTTCAGGCAAGTGGGATAGTCCGCAGTGCACCGCGCTGCACTGTTGAACCGGTGTACCCTGGGAACAGACGACGAATCTGTTTAAGGGAATTGTGTCAAACACAAGCCCGGTTCACTTCTATGATTTTGTTTTCTTTTTAGATTTTGGTGCAGCACGTATAGAGATTCTGATGCATGTGAGCTTCATGTAAGAAAGGCGTGCGGCGATTACTATGTAAGTTTTTCCAACAAAATACCAGAATCAACCTCTCTATAACCTAACACCCAACCCAACAGATCATCAATAGATGATCTGTGATTACACCCAAGACTAACCTAACAAGATTGAATCTGGCTAACCTAGTTGTAAAGGTTATAACGAGAGAAACCCTAATCGATGTACAGAGAGTAAAGCTAACTAAACTGAGAAAGAGAAGAAGACCATCTCTTTTATAGATGGTCTGGCTACAACTCTCGAAGACATTGAACGGTCAAGATTAAAGAAATAAAGAACAGATCAACGGGTGAAACTTATTTGTGTTTGTTTCACCCGGATCGCCAACTTGGCACTCCATCTGGGCTCACAAACACGAACTGGACTGGACTTCCTCAACTGGGCTATCTACATATCTTGGGCCTGCTCCACTTCTGGACTCTATCCCTTAGCAGATTATGAACCAAGTCCATTGTCCATTGCTCATTTATATGCAAAGTAAAAACAATAAACTTTATAAGAATAAACATAACAAAAACAAATATTTATAAAGTGAAATATTTATAAAAGTGTAACTAAAATATGTAACCATAGAGCTACATATTTTAACAAAACAAACTACTGTTCGTCGCTGCTGATGGTCCTGTTACTTGTAGTGATTGGTATAAAACTTTTATATAACTATATACTACCAGTTATGAGTCATTATTACAAAGATCGACTATACATTTTTTTATTTTTAGTACCTAAAATGTTTTGTGTTGAGAGAATAATGTGAGAGAAAAGAAATTAAAGCAAGACGAAAGTGGAAGATAAAAGCAGTCGACCGAGGACGTTTCTTGCCATATTCACAAAGATGGATTTTACTAAAGAAGAAATGCGATCTTAATCGATAATGAGATGTTATTCGTTACAAGGAAAATGGTCAAAAGAAATTTGATCAAAAAAAGGATTCCAAGATGCTTGATTTCGACTACTCAATGCGACAATGGTGGTCCGACACCAATAATCAACAATCGTTCAAAAATCTTTTAGATGATAATCAAAATTGTATTTGATTAATATGAAGGTTGTACATAATGCATAATTACATGTACATGATCAGATAATGATTTTTACCAATATACCTACCTAAGCCTAATAATTTAATTGGGACCCCAACAACTCAAGTACATGACTTTTCTTAAAGACTCTTCTGATTGTTCAATGCCTTTGCTTGAAGCCATGACAGACGGTGAAGACAACTTCTTTGTTTGGGTGACTGACCGGAGATTGGACTTAGCGTGGTGGTGAATGGTTCTGATGGTGTAGTTCCATCGTGCAAAGCCTTGATCTTTTAGTGCCTCCACCAATCCAACTGTACCGGCCACTAACCATGCCCTTGATGTCGAACTCATCGTGTCTTGATGTTTAGCTAGTTGTGTTCTGTTAGTAAACGTGTTTAAGATTTGCTTGATGAATGATGATGAAGGACAAGATAAAAATAGGGTATATATAGATGCCATGAGGTAGAAGTTTAGAAGAGCACCAAGTTTTTTGGGGGCGAAAACCGTTGGCTGGTTGTTGAAATGCCAATGGTTTTATGGTACTGATTTGTCGAGAATGCCTTTGATGTTACAATTTTTTTTTTGTTTTTTAGTCGATTTATTAATTATTAATATTAACACCACATTATGAGTCAGCAATTTTATCTTCAATGATTGGCACGCAGCTCCACGTGTGGTACTTTAGTAAACAGTGGGTGTACCCCACACGTGCATTGCTATATCATACAAAACGACATACAACTATACAAGGACACGACATTTGGAACAGCTACGGTTACGGTACTCTTTTGGCTTTTTCGAAAATTTGTTTTCTCCCTCTATGTTGAGGTCATGGACACCCAGCCCAATATGCATATGCATATGAATGACAAAAAATAATACTCCCTAGTAGATAGGTGATCAAATATTCAAATGGATCGACACCATCTCAATTGTTTTGTACCGTGTTTATTTTCATGATTGCTAACATATTCACCTCCATCTACCAAGATGATGCAACATATAACAAAAAATACAAACTGCTAGGGGTGCAAATGAGCCGAGCTCCCCGTGAGTTAGTTAAGATCGGCTCGATAAAAAGCTCAAAATGAGCTAAGCCTTATCGAACCCGAACCAAGCTTGAGCCTAAAACAAAGGTCAGTTACTTATCGAGTCCGAGCTCGAGCCTGACATATGAAGCTATCGAGCCCGAGCACGAGCCTGGCATATGAACCTCATCAAGCTCGTCGAGCTTTATCAAACTTTAGTATAATATTAGTTATATAATATTTTATACTATTTATCCCACATTTAAATTTGTTTAATAATCGAGTCGAGCTTTTGACTTATCGAGCTATATCAAGCCTATTTATTTATATTTATTTATTAACTAATACACTAAACGAGCCGAGCTTGAGTTTGAGAAACTACAAACGAGCCGAGCTCTTATAAGTTAATCAATATTACAACGATGTTTTGTTGCGACGATTCCAAATCTTGTCGATGATAATCAAAATTGTTTTTGATTAATAAGAAGGTTGTACATAATGCATAATTACATGTACATCACATAGGTTAACACCAATATATCTAACCTGAAAACAAACGAACAAAAAAAACTGATTACTTAATTGGGACCCCAACAACTCAAGTACATGACTTTTCTGAAAGACTCCTCTGATTGTTCAATGCCTTTGCTTGAAGCCATGGCAACCGGTGAAGACAACTTCTTTGTTTGGGTGACCGATCTGAGATTAGACTTAGCGTGATGGTGGATGGCCCTGATGGTGTAGTTCCATCGTGCAAAGCCTTGATCTTTTAGTGCCTCCACCATTCCAACTGTACCGGCTACTAACCATGCTCTCGATGTTGAACTCATGATATCTTGAATTTTGTTACTCTTGAATATGTTTAAAACGAAGCGAGTTGTGTTGTGTTGTTACACGAATGTATGAAATGAAAAGATTTGTTTGATGAAGCAGCACAAAAATGGGAATACGTATATATAGAAGCCAAGCCACCAGGTAGAATTGTAGGAGAGCACCGAGTTTTTAGGGGGCAAAAAACGGTAGGCAGATAGTTGATAGTTTTTTTAGGGGCAGAAATGGTTTTAGCATGTATGTATGGCTGGCACACACCTCTATCTCTATTATTTTAGTAAACACAGGGGTTGCATAATACATTAATACTAAACGACAATAAAAGAACACGTCATTTGAAACCGTACGTACCCTTTTGCCTTATCTCCGTTTAGACTATCTGTTGTGAGGCGTGAGCGGTCACTTAATCCACATGTCTCGTAAACACCACAATACACATGCGTGAATGTGGCTGCAAACGAGGTCACGCTACCATGCTCACATGGCTTAGCGGATAAAATGTAGCCGTTGGAGTTCGATTTTTTTATCGTTGGGGGATGGAGACCGTTGGTCGCTCGCGGCTTATTTATTTTTAGAAAGCTTTAAAATTTATCACTCACTCTCAACCAAAAAAATAGAATGAAATGATTTTTTTTCTTCCAACTCTTCGGAGGAAGACGATTTGATTACGGAAGTGGGCAGGATAACAATTGAATACTTGGCTTCCCGGTCTCGAAGCCAAAGACAACTCGTGCTAACGAGACAACCACCTCTTGTTCTTGAGAGAGAGGGAGCTAGCAAATGAAACTTTCATACGGTGCTACCTTAGCCATGAGCCTCTCTACAATGAAGAACATATTAGGCGACGTTTTCAAATGAGTATGCAACTATTTATGCGTCTATCAAATGATTTGTCAGAGCGATATCCCTTTTTTTCGACAAAGAAAAGATGCAATGGGGGGACTAGGGTTCACCTCTGTACAAAAATGTACAGCCGCTCTTCGACCACTGGCATATGGGCTGTTGTCGGATGCAATGGATGAGTATGTTGAGTCCGCCCAATCGTTTTATGCTAATAATGTAAATTTCAAATACGGCTACTACTTGGTCGATGGTATTTACAACGAATGTGCGACACTTGTTCAAGCTTAGTACTCGTCTTAACTTGAAGACAAAAGTAAGTACTTTACAAAGAAACAAGAGTCGGCAAGAAAAATATATCGAAAGAGTGTTTAACGTTCTTAAAAAAAGATTTTAGTTAATTGTCAACCAAATAAGGTTTTGGACACGAGAGAAAATAATGGACGTCATATTCACTTGTATTATTCTACATAACATGATACTGGAGGACCAAGGCATAGCTATTTGTCAAAATTACCAAGGTGATGTCCACGTGCTCAATCGATAATCATTAATCTTCAAAAACTCGACAACATAAACATTATCAAGAATTGTGAGATACACGAAAACCTTCGTCATGAATTGGTCGAGCATTTATGGGCTAGACGTCCCTGTGATCTTGTACTAGATAAGTTTTATTTTTTTATAGTTTGTATTCTTGTTAATATTTATCTAACATTTTCTATTAATTTTATTTTTGTATTAATATTACATTATACAAATTTAGAAAGCCTAAATAGAAAAAATAAAATAAAAAATCTGGATAAAGCCACTGCTCACCTTTAACCACAACAGGGTCAAATGAGTGAGCTGCAGCTTTATCACATTGTCATGTCAGTACCTTGTTGGCACAATATTAGAGAATAGAGTTGGTGCTCACCTTGAACCACAATAGACAGTTTTATCGTATGTCAAATGTATAATAACGAATTTTAGGAATATTTTGTTTTTATTCACATTAATTTATTTAAAAACTTTATTATATTATATACTATTAATATAAGTAAAATAATATTATGTAATTTCATTATTATTTTATTCATATTATTTATTTTATTTAAAAACTTTATTATATTATATACTATTAATATAAATAACATAATATTATTAATTTCGTTACAAATTTCATGTGTTACCTTATGTGTAGGTTTCTTTATTTTTTTTAACGTTTACAACCAAAATGGAATATCGATTGTATAATTCATTGATTGATCAATACCTCATCTAAATCTCAATTGTAAAACGCGCAACGCGTGTGATTTTATACAACTAGTTTTTATTGGAAACTAGTTTACAATCATTGGGGTTTCACCGAGGCGAACTTTCAATTGGCATCGGTTTTATTTGTTACATTATCAGTACATACCAACATTCATAATATAACAATCGACATGTGCTTTACATCGATTGAAAAAACATTAAAATGAATATTAGTATTAGTATCGATGTTGTTTAGACAATATATGTTTGGTTTATGATTGTACCAGTACAATACATGCACTTGCTATAACTGTGGTACCAAAAATTACTCTATTCCAATGTATTTCGGACGCTATTCATTCAATTCGTTACGTTAAAGAAAAAAATCAATTATATTTAACTCATTTGATTCTTAACAAAACTTCTATTAAAACATAGATATAATAAGCACATGACAACAATATGCTCATAATTTTACAACAAAATAACTATATATTAATTTACAATTTTTTGTTGTATTGTTAGTTGTAACTTTTGCATAATTGGCTATACCCTATTGGCGCGTTTCACATGTGCGATTCAACTATGTTTTGTTGCGATGGTTCCAAAATTTTTTAGATGATAATCAAAGTTGTATTTGATTAATAATAATGTTGTACATCATACACAATTACATGTGCATCAGATATGGTGCATACCATGATACCAATATACCTAACCTAAACAAAAAAAGGTACTGATCACTTAATTAGGACCCCAACAACTCAAATACATAACTTTTCTTAAAGACTCTTCTGATTGTTCGATGCCTCTGCTTGAAGCCTTGGCAGCCGGTGAAGACAACTTCTTTGTTTGGGTGACCGACCTGAGATTAGACTTAGCGTGGTGATGGATGGTTCTGATGGTGTAGTTCCATCGTGCAAAGCCTTGATCTTTTAGTGCCTCCACTAATCCAACGGTACCGGCCACTAACCATGCTCTCGATGTAGAACTCATGATATCTTGAAACTTGTTGTTCTTGAATATTCTTAAAACGAAGAGAGTTGTGTTGTTACTCGAATGTATGAAATGAAATATATGTTTGATGAAGTAGTAGAAAATGAGAATAAGTATTTATAGAAGCCGGCCAAGAGGTAGAGTAGAATTGTAGAAGAGCACCAAGTTTTTTGGGGGAAAAACTATAGGCTGACAGTAGATGGTTTTTTGTGGGAAAAATGGTTTTAGCACCACATTTATGGGGTTATTAAATTTTATCTGAAGTAGTGGGGCAAAAAGCCAAAAATGCCACACACCTTAATCTATTATTTTAAAAACCAGGGTCCAGGGGGTTTGCACCTTACAAAAACGACATAAATAGACACGTCATTTGAAACCGTACTCTTTTGGCTTATCTCCTTTTATCCTACTGTCGAATGTATAATGATGAATTCTCAGAAATACTTTGTTTTTAGTATTTATCTACAATCAGACTATGGGGTGTGGTTCCCCTTCCCCTTCCTTCCCCTTGTCCACATCAGCGCCACATCATTTTCCCCTTCTCCTCCCCCTTCTAGGGGGAAATGGTTCCCCCTTCTTTCCCCTTCCCCTTTCCTTTATTTTAATATTTTTTGACAAAATATATATATATATATATATATATAATATTTAGAAGAAAAGACAAAACATATAAGACTATGGGGTGTGGTTCCCCTTCCCCCTTCCTCCCCCTTGTCCACATCAGCGCCACGTCATCTTCCCCCTTTCCCTCCCCCTTCTAGGGGAAATGGTTCCCCATCCTCCCCCTTCCCCTTTCCATTATTTAAATGAAAAAAAATATATATATATAATTTTGAACGGTTCCCCATCCTCCACCTTCACCCACAAACAAACCCTCACCAACATCTTCATCAACCTTCCATCATCATCTTCATCAACCTTCACCCTCACCAACAACCAACATCATCGCCTCCACCTGGAACCAACCCCACCGCCGTCCGCCACCGTCCTCCTCCACCTGGAACTAACCCCACCGCCGTCCGCCACCGTCCTCCTCCACCTGGAACCAACCCCACCGCCCTCCGCCACCGTCCTCCTCCACCTGGAAACAACCAACATCATCCCAGATCTGCTTCTCTCTCTCTCTCTCCCCCCTCTCTCTAAAACAACTCTTTCTCTCTCTCTGATCTCTCTCTCTCTCTACCCAGATCCACCCCCAACGTCTTTTTTTTTCTTGGATTTTGGGACGGGGAGAACGGGATAATTACCCCGAGCACACCGAAGACATTTCGGGGGGGGGGGGGGGGGCGGTGTTCCCCTTCGGGGAAAGCTCCACATCAGCTTTCCCGAAGCCTTTCCCCACCCACACCCCATAGTCTAATAATATAATATAGCTCGGGGAGAAGGGGAAGATTTCCCCGTTTACACCGAAGGGGAAGGGAGGGGGGCGGTGTTCCCCTTGGGGAAAATGCCACATCAGCCTTTCCCCACCTCTTTCCCGAACCATACCCCTCAGTCTCATGAATTTAAAATTTCCAAAATTAAAAATTTTAAATTATCTTTGTATGAAATTGTTTTTTATATACTAGGTTATATCTCATGAGCTTTTCGAATTAGGCAATTTTAATTATGTGCGTAAGAATGAAAATGTATACTAAAGAGACATATACGTTTGAATGAGGAGCAGAGGCAGAAGCAGCTATTGCAGGGCGTGATTGATGCGGCGGTCTTCAAGGTGTAGCCTTTTTAGAAACGACTGGTTTTAACATATTCTGCTCTGTATGAAAACAGAACCATCATTTATAGTTGCATTTAATGTAAAAAATTCATTAGAAACTTATGTATCACGCGGGTTATAACAATTTTTTGTTTCTTTTATTTATTATACATGAGGTTGGATTAATAAAACATTAAAGGGTTTCTAATAATTGGAAATATAAAAAGAATGAATTAAGAAAATAAATATTAAATAAATAAGAGATAAACGTGAAATTATGATTTAATAATATTATTTTATATGATAGAGAATTAAGATAATAATAAGGTTTATATTTATTATATAGTAAAGTAATATTAAAAATAAAGATTGTAAATAAAATATTTGATTAATTAGATTATTTATAAGCTAATTTTTTTCTTGGGAATTCAAGAGTGAAAATGCATTACCAAGTAACATGTTTTCTCACTCTAATCACTATATTATATTATATAGATTTGAAAAGTTAGATAGTATAATCAGGAGAAGAATGTAAAATTATGAACAACTAATATTTCCAGGAAACAAATTTAAATATAAAAGTAATAATGTCCCTTTGTGAAGGACCTCCCAACCACTGAAAGAAATGGATAAGCTCTTAAAATTAGAGATCTACGGTTCCTAAATACCATATTCTTATCTGACTAATATTGACCGATGAACATGTCTCATGGTAGATATTTAAAGGGTAAATCCAACCGTGTACATATATGTAAAGACTGAACTTGTTAGTACTTTCGTAGCTGGATGGCTAAGAGTTAAGACCATCATGCCTATTAGAGCCCAATCCTAATCACTCTAATTTGATTATTGTTAAGCTATGAATTAGATCAGCTTTTTATCTCGTTGATATCTTTGTTATTATTATTTTTTATTATCTGAACAAAGAACATAACAAAGTCTTTCAAGAACTCTGATATAGAAATCGCATTTATATTTATAATATATCATCTTGTACAATCAAATTATCCTATAATTAAAAAGGGACATTTAATTAGGACCCCAACAACTCAAGTACATGACTTTTCTCAATGACTCTTCTGATTGTTTAGCCTTGTCTTTTTTGGCTCCTGTTGAAGCTATGGTCGCTGGAGAAGAAATGTTCTTGGCGTGGGTGACTGACCGGAGATTGGACTTAGCGTGGTGATGGATGGCTCTGATGGTGTAGTTCCATCGTGCAAAGCCTTGATCTTTTAGTGCCTCCACCAACCCGACTGTTCCTGCTACCATCCATGCTCTGCTTGTTGAACTCATGGTATATAATTATATTATATATTTGAGATGGTTGAATGAATAATGAGATTTTGTGTTTGTAAAGATTTTGATGAAAGCAGATAGAGTGGAGTGTGGGTATAAATAGATGGACACAGCACAACCAAATTATTTAAGGAACAAAACAGCAGCAAATGCCAATGGTTTTAGGGAATATGGATTCTCAATAATACCCCTCCACTTTATCAGTCACATGCCAAATTATTGTATTTTTTTATCGAATAATTCACCTGGGTAAGACGCTTGCCAACGAATCTACCCGCCCCGGACAAAACACGCTTTATTGTAGTTTTTTAATGACAAACCAACTTACTTTTAAATACAATTTATTTGCGTTAAGACGTTAACCCACCGTCTATTTCAGGAGACTAGCTTTGTGGAGAACAAGGGCTGGGCTTTATAGGGGCGCTCGACCCCTGAAATTTTCGCTCATAAGTTCCGATTATATGGTATCCGTACAAAATTTTTTGGTATATATAGTTTGGACCCCTGTAACCGATGACTTCCGACCCCACAAAATTTCCGCTCAAGCTTCGCCACTGGTGGAGAAAGACAACCTTCTTAAAAATGGTGAAACCATTAATAGAGCTATGCTGGTTGCCAGTGATATTTTGTATTTCATGCTTTCTAAATACTGGGTTTTGACGTCAAATTCAGGTATAGGGATGGTAATCAAACTCGAACTTGCTGGATAAACTCGTTACCTAATACATTTGGGATGGGTTAGGGTAAGGTAATTGGGTATGTGACCAAGTATGTGATTAGTATTTATTTGTTTACGCGTGTTTGGGACGGATTTAGGATTTGGCGATATCCCGTTTACCCAATAAATATTTATCCAATTGTATACCGATATAATTTCGTTTAATTTTTTTTAATATTTATGTATAATATATGTATATCCATCTAAATTGCCATCTTGATTCTTGTATTTATCTATGCATATGAGTGTTTTATTTATATTTAAGTATTTCCTTATCTACACTGTAGTTATATACACGTGTGTGTATATATTTGGTAATGATAAAGTAATTGATAATGCCAACTGTAATTGGTTAGTAGTTACCTGATAGATACCTAACGAGTTTTGGGTTAGATATACCCAACGGGTAATTTTTTAAATTAACGGGTTTACTCGAAATCCACAGACCACAGGTATACCCGATACTCACCGGGTAAATACCTAATAGAAACCTGACGGATTTTGAGACGAGTTTGGGTCTAGCATACCTAATCAGGTTTGGGGTTGGGCTTACCTAAACCTGTCCCAGATCCGACCCATTACCATCCCCACTGAGGTACATTTAAGGAGAAGAGTTTTCCATTTGTTTCACTTGATAAAAATCGTTAGAGGAATTTAGCAGGGGTGTAAACAAGCCGGGTCAAGCTTGAGTCCAACTTGGCTTGGTTTGAGCCTACAATTCAAGATTGAGCTCAACTCGAAAATCAAACTCAAGAGCTCGACTTAGCTCGAGGTAGTTTAAGAAAAAAATTTCAAAGGAGCTAAAAGCTCAACTTGAGTAGAGGCCAACCCAGACTTGAATTTAAAAACTTACTTACAAGCAAAGCTTGCCTCTTAGAAATAAAGCTTGAACCGAAATTTAAACATATACCTTCTTGATTAAACATAGATTTCAAAACATTCAATATTTATCATTTTACATATAAGTGGCAGAACTTTTTAACAAGTCAAGCTGAAGCCATTTTCTCACGTTTAATCAAATTTGGCAAGGGTATAGAAACTCGTGTTCCTCATATGATCTTAACATTATATTTTCTTTACAACATGGAATTTATAAGTAGATATAATTAATAATACCATGGCCATGGAATCACATAAAGTACATAGTTTATGTTTTTGGATAAGTGAGATAATTTATACATCGTTAAGTTACATATATTTACATCAATTCCCAACCTATAAATTTATATATCCTGAAAGCAGGAGTGAGCTCTCACATCATCGATTCCTCATCCATTGAGGCAACAACTCCAGCCAACCAAACAACTCTTCAGCTAGTTCTGACCCCAACAGTTGAAGTACTTAACTTGACGTAGAGAATCGTCCGACTGGGGGACTTGTGTAATCTTCTTGTTTCCGCCTTCGTTGGATCGTAAAATGCTCGAAAAATGAACGAAGATCAACGAAGGCAGAAGAATGACGGATGGAGTTAACGAGTGATCTGAGTTTGTAACCTTGATCTGTATGCCCATTCACAACAGCGACACAGGCAGCCAACGATACACGGGTTAGAGAAGCCATCTTGTGATTTTGTGTTTGTTTATTACGGAGTATGTTTTATTGTTATGGTTCAAGTATATGAGTGTAGTGTATTTATAAGTGATTCTTATGAAGAAGTAATTGAGGTAGGTGCATCCATCATGTGGGGATGATAAATAGTCATGAAATGGTAACCAATAGGGAGGCAACAAGTTTGTTATGGATACCCATGCAGTCTAGATACTCCCCATCTGTCCCATGAAGTATGGGTATTGGAGCAAAGGTATAGACAAAGCGAGTATCAAAGCACGTGAACTCACATGCACTAGTTTCGTCCTCTTACTTCTCAAGTATATTACTTTATTGCCAAGTTACGTTATAGCCTAATGGTAAAAAGGAAATCCTCTCTTAAATGAGGTTAAGAGTTCAACTTCAAGAGTGTACAAAAAAAGGTGTAAAGAAAGGGGTGTAAAAAATTAGTCGTTAAAAAAAAAGTATATTACTTTACATTGGTTGTGCAAAAAACTGAAGTTAAAATTATAATTTATCTAGCATTGATTATGTATATGGTTAAGGTAAAGGGGTATATAGTTTAGAGTAATCAAGACCAGTATCAACTATCATTCTATCACCTAGTGCTAAATTTGTTATATATACAGGGGCGGAGGATAGTTAGGGTCGGGGGTGCCCGGCCCTTGCTGTTTTTTTTCTCCGTAGTGTAATATTATGCGTTTTCAACCAAAAATGTTATACATACTGAATCCGGCCCCCATCGTTTTAAGGCTTAACTTTCGACCCGCATGAAAATAAAATTCAAGCTGCGTCACTGTGTATATATACGGGCATTGTCGATTTTGTTGGAATACTAGAAGATTTGGAAAAGTATGACTTTAATAAATAAAATAAATTGATGTTAAGTTCTTTTTCTTTTAATATAATATATAATAACTAGATAGTTGCCATAGATTGCGCGTTGCGGAAACGGCCCCTAAGTTGTTTGTGGTGGCGGTACGTCATGTGATGTATAAATCGTATGAAAACGTACAATAACTCGATTTTATACCATCGAATGAAAACATTTTATGTTTGAGCCTACTCATTTGTTTCCAAACATAGTTTATGTCGGAAACCTAGGTAACTCGAATTTTTACTGTTGAATTAAATGTTTTATATTTGATCCGACTCGTTTCCGACAAAATTTATGTCAGAACGTAGACCAACCGATATCATATATAAAAATAAGATTGAAAACGTTTTATATTTGACCAGGCTGGTTTCAGAAAAATTCCCCTATGCTAAAACATGAATTTGTATCGTTTATACAAAAGTTTAGGGATATAATGGGTTACATGTCAAAAGTTTGAAGGTAAAAAAGAAATTAGAAAGTAAATGTGTCTTTTTTGTTAAGTTGGGAAGTAAAGGGGTCAATTTCGTCGACCTAAAAAGTTGGTTCTTGTCAAAATATAAACTTGAGGGTGAATTTTGTCACTTTGAAAAAGTTGAAGGGTTAGTAATTAAAGAGCATGGTCACCGACCATGTTCTTTAAGATATACAATATAATTATAGTGAAGTTTGGGGGAGAGAATGGGTTATATTTCAAAAGTTTAAGAGTTAAAAAGAAGTTAGAAGGTAAAAAAAAGCCAAAAAGGACATATTTGTCTAGTTAGACTATAGGGAGTGGAGGGGGGGGGGGGGGGGAGGGGAAGAGGGGGTGAAGCGTCATGTGGCACTTGTGGGACCCATGTGTGGTGGGGGGGATTGTGGGGAGTGGAAGGGGGGAGAGAGAAAAGGGGTGAAGGGAATAATATTATATTATATAAAGTAAAAAAAACAATTCAGACCAATCAGAAAAGGCCACATGGCCAACCAAGTTGCCCCACGCCAAGGGGCTTCCCCCCCCCCCCCCCCCCCACGGGGCGGTGTTTGGGGCTTGAAGGCATGTTTCCCGCCCCTCTTCCAGCCCCACTCCCTCCACTCTTAAGGGTTTTGGGGGGGGGGGGGGATTTCTGTCGAGCTAGACAGTTTGTTATTGTAAAGTTAAAGTATGGTCCCCTGATCATACTTTTTAAGTTTATACTATATAATTAACGTGCATTAACTTCTACCAAGTTGAAGGAAAAGCTAGCATACAACATAATTTGAATAAAGATTATATTTATTGCCGTGTTCCATTTTATGGAACCAAATAGGTCCAAGACTAAGATGAAGATGAATATTTCAGTACTTAGCAAGTCCCCAACAGCTCAAGTACATAACTTGCTAGAAAAGAATCATTGCATTGTGTCTTCCTCAATCCAGTATGCACATTTGATCCTAGTAAGCCAGAAAAATGGGTGAAGACTAGAGGGATCAGCACGAGTCAAAGAAGTAAATGCCTTCTTATTCTGGCGTAAAGACTTGAAGAGTGATTTAAGTTTGCAGACCTGATCAGTGTGTCCGTTGACAACAGCCACACCAACAGCTATGCAAACAAGGCTAAGAGAACTCATATTGTGATCAGTTAAGTCAAAGATAAACGGACGGGGTATATATAGAGGAGGATAATGTAGTTGTACCCTATACAATGTCTTTATGAGTGGTTTTGCTTTTAAGATATTGGATACAACTGGAGTGTGTAAAGTGGGAACTGCAATGTTAATGGTAAAATGATTATTAATGTTTTGTTTATCGATCATACCATTATTAAATAGTACACATTACGTTATAGGTAAATTATATATTAGTCGTTGTGATGCTTAAAAGATGCATTGGAGTAGAACTTTATGGTTACGCACTTAAGCATGTGACATGTTTGCATATGCGAGAACAAGTAACCATAGGTAACCTCATTCTTCAATCGTAACAATTCAAATATTACACAATATTAAAGTAACTTTTTTTTATAATATCCGCACTTAATTGTTTTTGTTTTGCTTATACATCGACTATGGCGATTAGTCAATTATGTGTTATATTAATGCCGATGACCAATATGTAAATTGTTCAATATTCATTTTTGCCTACAACAAATTTTAAAAATATGTTTGAAAAATAAAATTGGAACACTGCTTTGTTCTGAAACTCTTATGTGAAATATCAAAGTTTGATGGCTTTATTATATTGCATCTCACATCATCCTACGAGGC
>JAUTDX010003492.1:0-40414 GCA_030844895.1 Ambrosia x helenae
GCATCTCCAATGTTAACGCCTAACCTTAAACAATGTACAATTCTAATGTTAACATCTAATCTAAAACAGTGAATAACTCTAATATTAATACCTAACCTCTCGTATATACATGCCACAAGATCGATGATCGTGTGTTGTGTCAAATTCCATGCATCAATAAAACTAACCAAACCCTTTTTTACAGGTTGGTAAAATACAAACTCATATCTTAGAGTATCTAAATATTTGTTTTTAACCCATTTCAATGTCTACTCATTAGAAATAAACTATATTATATTAATAAATTAAAGAAATTGATGATATATCTAGTTGTGTATAACTAGTAAGAAATATTGCATCAATTGCACTTAAGTATAATTAGTTTTATATTTTTCAGTTTGATTGTGTTATTTCTAGTTTAATTGTGTTTTTTATTTATTGTGTTTTTTAGATTAAGTTGGTTTTATTTTTGTGTAATGTTATTGTTTTAATATAAATGTTTTTTATTTACTTTATATGTTTAATTTAAAGAATAATGATAAAAAAAAGAAACCGAAAAAAAAAACACCACCGTCAACGCGCCACCACCACCTTGCGGTTTTTGGGGTCTTGTAAGGGTGGATGGGGTGGTGGGTGATAGAAATCATATCATCACGCCATCACAACCAATAATATGGTGTCACCTCATTTTCATCACACTCCATCACATCCATCATAAAAAGGTGGGAGTGGAATGATAGAATCACAATTTATTTTTATTTTTTAAATAAAAATATAACATTACATTAAATAAAAAAACCTACATTAATTAAAAAATACTAGAAAATATAAAATAAAATAAAATAAAATAAAAATGAAATAATAAAATTAAGTGAGTGGTGGGTACGGGTCTCGAACACGATATCTAAACTACCGACGTGTTGCGTTAGATCGTGTCGAAGTTGAAAGTGGGTTTCTTCATTCCTCAACTCAAAAAGAATATTATCATTAACGATTGTTGGTGTCGGAGGATCCATAACGTAATTAGAAGATATTGCGTGCCCCTTTTCCTTCAGTATCAGATTGTGCAATATGATACACGCGTACACAACACTCCTTATTTTCGCTTGATCAACCAAACGAATCGGGCGATCTATTATGTGCCATTTAGATTCCAATACACCAAACGCTTGTTCAACGTCTTTTCTCGCCGATTCTTGTAGCTCTTTAAATAATATTTCTTTGTCGATTGTCGGAAACGAATAAGCTTTCACAAAAAACTGACCAAGTAGGGTAGATACCATCAACAAGAAAGAACCCACGTCTATATTGTCTCCCGTTCACCGTAAACGGGCACGTCGTGGCGGTTCCTTGTCTCTCTGTGTCGAATAGCGGTGACTGATGTAGAACGTTCACGTCGTTGTTTGACCCGGGGGGACCAAAGTACGCATGCCAAATCCATAAATCGTTCGACGCAACGATTTCGAGCATGATCGTCGGTTTTTTTTATGGTCACCTCTCATAAACTGCCCTCGCAAAGCCGTCGGACAACTTCTCCATTCGATGTGGGTATAGTCGATGCTCTCGACCATCCCGGGAAAATGCCATCTAGCTTCATGCTGTGTCTAGTCGGTCTTCGTAGATACTCTTTACCGTATAAAGCAATAATAGCATTGCAAAAATAGTAAAGAGACTCACTTGAAGTTCTACTCGACATATTTAAATATTCATCAAATTCACCAGGAATTTTACCGGTAGCAAGTTAACGAATCACATATGTGCATTTTTGTATCGCCGTAAAACTCCTCTTTCATCTAGCATCGTACCTTTCTTGAAACCATTCGTAGTCAGCTTTGATGCCTCCGACAATCTTTAAAAATAATTCATTTGATAAACGGAATTGAGTTTTAAATATCGCGTCATTGTACTTCGGGTTTTCTACAAAGTAATCGTTCATCAACACTTCACTTGCCCCCCACCGATCACGTTCAATCATTTTTTTTATTTGGGCGTCGCTTATCTTGATGCTCCGCTGCTTTGCAAACCTTTGCAAAAAAAAATCCATTGTTTCACCCGGCGAGTCGGATGAACTAGATGAGTCGAGTGGATACGAAGGGCCTTGTATTTTTTTTTGGGTTGTTTGATTGTTGGAGATATTATTTGATTGTTTGTGGTAATTTTGGTTGAAAAAAATGAGGTTATATAGAGGTTTGATTTATTAATTTTTTTTTTTTTAAATAACGGTCATAAAACCGTTGGCCAATAGTCGAGTGGCTATGATATGGCTGCGATGAGCATCACAATTTAATATGATCGTGGCCATGATTCAGCTAATGAGCCGTGTTTGCGGGCATCACAGCGATCACGGGGTGGCCATCACGGACCACCCCGTCTACCCTTAAGAAAATTTTCCCTGCACTGGACGTAAGTACCAAATGTCGCTGTCCCTCTTCACCCCTTGACCATACCAAGTACTCTAAGGGTAAAAGGGATGTTAACCTTACCCCTCTTAACCTAATAAACCAACATCAATAGCCAACAGAAAAATGTGACCTCACATAAATCCAAACAATACATAAATAAAATAAAAAAAAGTATATGTTAACATGTGATTGGTTGGTGAGTTCCACATTTGACTGATGTGTACCCTTTGAACCCGTAGGAGCTCGCATGCTTCTAAGCTCAAACAACCACCCCCCTCAGCTAATGAGCCGTGTTTGTGGCATCACAGCGATCACGGGGTGGCCATCACGGACCACCCCGCCTACCCTTAAGAAAATTTTCCCTGCACTAGACGTAAGTACCAAATGTCGCTGCCCCTCTTCACCCCTTGACCATACCAAGTACTCTAAGGGTAAAAGGGATGTTAACCTTACCCCTCTTAACCTAATAAACCAACATCAATAGCCAATAGAAAAATGTGACCTCACATAAATCCAAACAATACATAAATAAAATAAAAAAAAAGTATATGTTAACATGTGATTGGTGGTGAGTTCCACATTTGACTTAATATGATGTGTACCCTTTGAACCCGTAGGAGCTCGCATGCTTCTAAGCTCAAAACAACCCCCCCCCCCTCCCCAACCCCCAACTAGGCATGTTATAAGCTTAGGGGGGACGGGGCTTTACCAGAATTAGTCATGGGTACCCCATTATCAGCACGATAACGCCACCGCCACTTATGCTAGTAGTGGTCCTATGAACCAAATCATGGTTCTAGTTAACGGGCTGGTATCCCTGGTTTGTCTCTCCCCTTTTGTCTTTTTCTCTATTTTATTTCCATTGGAGTGTTTGCCTCTAAAAAACTATTTAAGTGAAGTGAATCAGTGAAATGATGTGGCAATGTAAGATTGGTAGAAATCAGTAAAGTGAAATTATTTTCAATGAAGTACCCCGTCCCCCTTAGAATGTAGAATGTAGTAAATTTTTAATCATTAAAAACGGTAATAAGTAGTTTTATAGTGTGTAATAATTGATATTCTACGAAGAAAAAGAAATGATTTAAAACAAAACATACCATGTGGTGGTATATATAATATTAACTAGCTTATATCCTGAGATGTTGAGAAATTTAATATGACACATCAATTTTATATATGAAATACGCTGATACGTTTTACAGTTACATGCAGGAAAGTTTCAGGTAGCACCTAACCTAAAACAATTAGTAATGTATCTCTACTAATGTTAACATCTAACCTAAAACAGTATATAACTCTAATATTAATACCTAACCTAAAACAATATACAACTCTAATGCTAACACCTAACCTAAAATAATGTATAATTCCAATGTAACTCTAATATTAACACCTATCCTAAAGGCTAAAAAAATGTACAACTCTAACGTACTAATATTGATACCTAACCTAAAAAATATATATAACTCTAGTAACCTATTCTGCTCTGGTTGAAAATAGAATTCATATTTACTGGTTTTACGAACTTTACTTATTTTTGCAAACTTAAAACTCTGTGACTCACTGGCACTTTATATGTAGACTAACATTGCATGTTTTCTCAGGTCGCTAAGGTAGCAGCGAGACTAGGCGCACTGGAGTCGCACGGGTCTCACATGTCATGCATCATTTGATGAACTTTCTTTCAAACGTTTAAAACATTTATGTTTGGGTCTTAAACATTTTGATAACTGCTTCCGTTGTATTTTGGTTGTCTAACTTTTATACTGTTGGGTTGGTTTTTATTACGTATTTTCTTATCATATAGTTGTCGTTTATTGTGACCGTTGACTTAGATCCTGGTATGTCACGCGCCTCATGGTAAAACCCTGCAAGTAGAATTGAGGGTGTGACAGTTGATTTACCAACCTGACTCATTTTAACCCGTACTAAAAATGATAAAAGATTTATGCTCACAGTCACCAGTCATGATATATATAAGACCTCACTCATAGACAACACCCAATGTTTGAAGCAATGGTTCCTAGGGGTGAGCAATGGTCCAAACCCGACCTGACCCGAAGAAACCCGACCTGACCCGAGACCCGAGACCCACATAAAAATAGAACCGACCTCAGACCCTAAAACCTGGTTCGGTCCTCGGTCCATTTCCAGTCGGGTCATTCGGTTCTTCTTCCCAAAACCGACCCTACCCGAAACCCTACCAAAAACCTTCCATTTTGTGACAAAAATCTTGTTTTAGAGGTTGATTACTTGGTTCAGAAGACAACCGACCCTGTTTACAGGTTAGATTTGTTAGGAAGCTGGTGATGTAGCAAGGAAGCTCTCAGCCCTCCCACTTCCTTGACTGTCCAGGAGGGAGAGAAGTTTGGTTTAGAAAGAAAAAAAAAGTCGTTAGGTAGCCCCTGGTGGCCGGTGGGGTGGGATGGTCCAACAGCTAGGACCATCGCTGGTGTTGTAAAATCAAAGCTTGTATTGGAGGATAATATCGTAACCCAATGACATGCTCTTCTCTCAAAGGAGATGAGAAAAGAACGCATTTCAGCATTTGAATTACCTTCTTGTTTACTGCTACAAAATCCGATGGACTAGTGTCGCAACACAATTTGTAGAGTACCCATAGGACTGACTACTCGACCTGAATGCTCAGTTAGATGGGTATCATAATTCAATAATTTTCAAGTGATCATATATATGAAAATATTGCATTGTGCTCTGTGTAGAAACAAAGATCTAATTTTGACTCGGTTTCAGCAGGTCCCGACCCGACCCGAGAACCGGCTGGAGCTATTTAACAGGACCGATACCAGAACCTACTTATCATACTCGGTTCGGTTTCTTTGTATTTTCGGGTCGGGACTCGGGTTTTTTTCGGTCCGGACCGATTCTGCTCACCCCTAATGGTTCCTACCACCTTCATCACCTATATTTTTTTTGAGTGAAGTGTTGCAGCACAAAACCTCCGAGCCTAGCATTCATATCCATAATGGTTCCATAATTTATTCGAGTCAAGAGTTGCAGCAAGCCAGCAAAACACCTATGTACCTTAGGCTACAAGCCCTTTGGTATTTATTGTATTTGTTAAAGAGTATGGACCCTGACCTGTTTAAATTTAGGATGACAGACACATAACCAGTTAATTAAACAGGGTCAACACTTCTAGTAAAACAACTTACATATAACTACCAAAAACTTACTTAGCTTCATGTCATGTTTAATGATTACCACCTCTTAATACAAGTGGTTACTACACTTTCAATTAATTCACACCATAGTCCATTCATTTCATCACTACGAAGACGTTTACTTAAGGATATACATGCAGCAGCCAGATACAAGACATGATAAGATGTCTACTCGTTTGTGTTTCTCAATACGAGCAATCTTAGGGACCATCAAGTCACGGAACATGTGGTTTCCTACAAACTCAGACTTCATAAACGTGTTAATCATGTCTTTAGTCTTCTCAGATCCGCCTTCAACTGCATTTCCAGAGCTTAATTTTCCATTTTGGGTTAAGTTTTCTGGTGGCGAGGTTGATTTCATCAAGTCTGTCTCCAATTTATCCATCTTCGCTTGCATTGATTTCATTCCATCTTTATGATTTTGTTGTTTCACTTCACGCATCGTGTCTGTAACCAACTTGGAGGCCACGGTTGCACCTACAAACGCATAACTCGTTAGCACAAGAAAGAAGGTGCAACACCAATAAACACATGAGACATTATTTGTACAAAGGCTACATCAAGCCTCATTGGAATTACAGAATGAATGCCTAAAAACATGAAAGATTAAGAGGTATAGGCTTTCAGATTATGTTATGTGATCAGTGAGATTCATTACTATAAGTGTATTTTACTTCTATAATTATTTGGTTGTAATCTATCCATATAAATAGATTTGTGGAAATTATTGTATGTACAAAAAATATCAGTCATCAATACTGTGTCGATTCTCTTTGAACTCTATCAATCGGAAGTCAAAAACTCAAATTTAGTAAACTTTATAGCGATGCAATGCAATACCAGTGGCGGATCCGGGATTTCCCATCAGGGGAGACCAAAAATGGATCAAATTAGAATGATTCAGGTCAAATAAATTACATCAAATTGTAGAAAAAATTCAAAATAAAAAGACTAACTAATATATGTAACTAAAGCACACAAACAACAAATATTTAGACTACATAGTGTGGTGGGCAAGGGTAAGTGGTGTAAACGAGGCGTAGTGGATCGAGGGCTACTCGGGATCGGGTCGGTAAAAAGGTCGAACGAGCCGAGCCTTAAAGAGCCCGAGTTCGAGCCTGAAATTTGACTCATTTAGTTATTGAGCCCAAGCTCGAGCTTTACATGCAAAGCTCGTTTAGGCTCGCCCAAATAAATGTTATATTATTTTTTTATGCAGGCGATTTAGTCCATTTCAACATGTTCCATTTCCACTAGTTACATTGGTGAGTCAAGCTTGAGCCCTTTTGCTCGTTTAAGCCATCTAAGCGAGCTCAAGCCGATCTGAGTTAAGCTCGAGTTCTTAGCTTTTACTTTCGAGCCTCGCTTGAGCTCAAAAATCAAAATATTAGGCTCGACCCAAACTCGAGCTCAAGCCTCATAAAAGCATGACGAGCCGAGATTAACACTATTTTTTTTAGATCAAGCTATAAATCAAAAAGAAAAAAAAAAACTAATAATAAAATTTTTCTAGTAACTAAATTTGATCACTTGTAAAGGTTGAGATGCCTATTAAAAAGAAATAAAAGGAAACTAAAGGCGCAATTAAACCAAAAAAAAAAAAAAGATGAACCAACCAGGAAGGTGTTTGAAGCCTTCATAGACGGCGTATTTGCCAGCATTCTTTACAAGGGTGGTGGTGAAAAGACGATGTGTGCTCTAGTTTGATCGTCGGGCCAGTACTGAGGCAGCTTCTGAATACCATCGACTCGGACCACTTGATCGATCTTAGTGACGCCTGCAGAGGTGTAACTGTAAGCTGAGACGCCTGCATGTTTAACTTGGTCGCTGGTGTAGTATACTGCCTCCCAAAACCCCATTTCTTTCGATGATGATGGTTTGTGTGTTTTGTTCCAAAGAGTAAAGGTAGTCTAGAGTCTTTTAAGGTTAATTGCCATTTTAGTTTTGAACAGAAATTAAACGTCACATTTGTCAAATAGTATTTTTTATTGTATTCCTGAAGTTTTATAAATTATAAGACTATCCGCTATGGCTCGCGAGCAGCCTGCCGCGAGTCACAATGTGATCCAGGTGGATAGCCTGGCCCATAACGATGGTCAGCGAATGGTCCCGTGAGCTAGCCCAAGCGACGAAGCTCGCGTGAGCTAGCGGGTGCAATTCCAAAGTTGTTGGCCGTTGGCAGCTAGCTAACGGTCAGAAATTAAATTTGGTAATTAAATTTTTGCTTGATTTTATAAAATTTTACATGTATATATATAGATCTTTAGGAAAATTTTTTTTTTTTTATCTTTCACTTGAACAAATGGCAAACCCTAATCCAATCCCCCTCTCAATGAACTGTGTAACACTACCGTGGAGTTTAGAGGAAGAACTTTGTTTGGTGGATTGTTATATCCGCCAACAAGAGATCGGAGGAGAATACGACCGAACCAAAAGCTTTTGGAAAGGGGTTGTCACCCGATTTAGGCGACGAAGGGGTGAGAACCTTCATTCAACAGATATGATTTATGGAAAATACTGTTCCATCAAGGCGAAGTGCACCATTTTTGAGGGGTTCTTCATGGCTGCGATGAACGCGAACCCGGGCTTGAAAGATGAACACTGGGTTGAAATGGCTCGTAATCAATATCGAGACACCCACAATGATAACTACCCACATGAACAAACGTGGAGACTTATGAGATGATATTTTCTAATGTAGTCTTATTCTTTTTTATGTTTTTAATAATGTTTTGATGTTTTTTATTTTATGTTTTTTTTATGCAATTGAATGTTTCTTTTATTTTTAGTTTAATGGTTTTTTTTATAAAAAAAAAATTGTGCTAAATAATATATTTGGTAAAAAAAATAACCGCTAACCCTTAGCCACAACACCCTGCCGCGAGCGTTCGCCGGGCGCTAACCAGTGCCACGTAGGCGTTGACGTGGTTAAATATTATTCGATAACTCTATCACTAAGCTCTACCCACAACGGATTGTCTAACTACTAACTTTGAAAAGTGGTCACTTTACATACTTACTCTCTCCGTCCCAATTTAAATTTCCTTCTTTCCTTTTTTGTTTGTCCCAAATTAAATGTCTCTTTCCAAAAATAGAAATGTAATTTTCAGTTTTGCTCATAAAAGAGAAAACACAATCACCACTTTTGAGGATATTATTATCATTTTATCACATACAAACAAAGATTTCTTAAAATATTTGTTTTTAGACCCAGGACATTTAAATTGAGACGGAGGGGGTATTATTTTTTATGTCATTTTAATCATTTACGTTTTTTTAGGAAAATCAGGCCATTGACCAAGCCATTTTACCAAAATGGCCACCTCCCATCTCTTGGGAGAGAGATCTCACAGATTCCGAGACATTTGCAAGAGGCTTCCGGAAAGAACCAACACAGAACCGACACGTGTCTCTCCCCCTATGAGACGTCTCGGTGACGTCTAAGCACCGACAAGATGTCTCCGACCCACCACCACATGTTTCTCTCTCCTTCGTGACGTCTCGGTTGCCGTCTCCGGCACCACGGCCATCTATTTGTCTCTCCTTTGTGACGTCTCCGGCACCACCACCTGTTTATCTCTCATTCGTGACGTCTCCGGCACCACTACCACCTATTTCTTTCTCCTTCGTGACGTCCCCGGCACCTGTTTATCTTCCATATTTTCATGTATTTGAATGGTGATGTATTTGAATGGGGCTGGTATGGAAAGGTTAAATTCTGTTCAGATTGGAAAGTGCATGTTGATTTATTACTATTGATTGCTATCTATACTTATAATGATGTCTTAAATACTTTGCACAAGGATGTCCAACGTGCTCGTTTTGAGCAAAGAGTTCTATTAATGGCAAATGCGTTAGATGGGTTTCAACTCTACTTTCCAGTCTTTCTGGATTTTAGAGGGAAAATCTATCAAAGTGGTCTGATGCATTTCCATGAAAGAGATATTATCAGGAGCCTAATCTTGGTTTGGGACGAACAGGAAGTGGGAGGATAAAAAGAGAGAGAGAAGAAGAAGACAAATGATGAAGGTGGTGGAGACGTGTCGCTTAGTTATTGGTTCTTTCGGGAAGCCTCTTAGAGATGTCTCGGAATCTGGGAGATCTCTCTCCCAAGAGATAGGAGGTGGCCATTTTGGTAAAATAGCTTGGTCAATGGCCATTATTGTGATTTTCCCTTTTTTTGATGGAAAACTTCATTTTTTCTAATCATATAATCGTTTAATTTTAAAAGATAAAAACATTTGAAAAAAATTGTTTAGTTTTACTATAAAACATAATTAACCCCCCCCCCCCTCTCTTTGCTAAGACCCATCACTGCCACCACCATCCCCACCTGCCTCCTCTCACTGTGCACCACACCACCACCTCCCAAACCACAACACAGATTTGGTTCAAACCCCACCACCACCACCACCATCCTGGTCGATTCATCCCTCTAAAAACTGCTGCCACCATCACCCTTTTAGGGTTCGATCTAGGTTTTCTAGTAACAAAATCCAAGTGTCAAACCAAGAATTTTGGGGAACAAAATAGTATATACCTTGATTCAATAAAAATAATCCATTACTATTTGGGCTAAAGTGGCATTTCTAGTCAAACCATAGGGACTAATATTGGCAATTAACCGTCTTTTTATTTACAAAATATTTACTTATTTACTAATATTAAGTAAATAAATATAACGTTTAAGGTTTGGACAAAATAAAAAGTCATTAATCAAAATATATACTATGATTATTTTCACCATTATGTAATATACATTTTGTTCCATAACCAAGAGAAGTTTTATTATAATATTATTCACCACTTATAAAACCATTTAAAATGTTACTTTTAACCGTTTTGTGATTGATCTGGACCGTTAAAAGAAGATTGTTATTTGTGAGATTAAATCTTTGCCATAATAACTAGGTAGTTAACTTCAAAATTTGGCAGTTTATTTTTTGCTGAAGTAGTTTGCAGGTTACATGTGATTCGACGCATTTCTCGTCCACATTCATCTACAATTTTGCCCAGTTTTCCCCTTCGTCGGTAACCTACTATCTCCACCCTATAAACCCCTTCCAATTCTTTCCAGTATGTTCTTATTTTTCATCTAAACCGATCGAATACCCAATTGCTAAACTTCGCCTCCTTCGTTGTCATTTTCTTATTATTTTTTCACCCTTTCAAGTAAACAATAACATTAAATACTTATTATTATCATCACAAGGAAGAAATTCAAGAAGGATAACTCCGATTCAGCTAGTTCGTGTTTCCAATGTTTCTAACTGGGGCAGTCTCAACAGTTTTTGTTGAGGTAATAATTATGTTTGAATTCAGAATATGGCCCTTGAATTCTGAATCATAACAACCATCGAATTAAGACCTGTGAACCTAATAAATCATTGAATTGCAACAATCAAGTTTGGATGGCGTCTAGATTTGAACAAATATCTACGTTTGAGGGATAAAAGGTTGTTTAATTGGTGCTTTGAGAGTAATTTTGTATTTTCCATCTTCATCACTTGATACCCGAAATGAATTAATTTTGATTTTTGTTGCAGGCGGGAATTATGTATTCGTTAACTTTTTAGGAATCATATCGACAATGCAGGGTAAGATTATGTAGTATGAAAACTGAAAAATGTGACACCATGATTGAATTAATTAATTTTCTAGCGTAAATATGTGATTTGATCAATTACGGTTTCAATTAGGAGTTTGTGTTTGACAACTAGAGAAGGAGAGTTGATTTTGAAAACCGACTTAGGGGATATTTGGGTATCCACTAACTTATCTACTTATATCCTTTTTCATCTCCTTAATCAAAAAGTCAGAATTTGTAACTTATAACTTATCTCCTTTTCAAGGCACTAAAACTCATTTTCAAACCATTACCTCAAACACTTTTTTAATCCTTATTAACTTTTTAAAAAAGTCATAACTTATAAGGACAAATAAGGAGAGCCAAACATCCACTTAAGTTTTTATATTATAACACAACCGATACTAGATGTAAGATGGTAAAGGACTGAATGATCATATTTCATTCAATAGGGTTACAATTTATAGAGATAAACTAGGCCCGTGGGCTCGATACTAAACCCTAAATACTATATTCCAATACTCCCCTGCAGTCAGAGCGGTAGAGCATCGGACACTCAGACTGGAAAACAATAAGAACAAAAAAAAAAACATAAAGGACATAACAATAAAAATAAAAAGACTTGTCTTGATCTCGGTTCTTGACTTGTTGGGCCAAAATTCTGCAATCTTCTTGACTTTGCCAAAAAAATCGGTCCACGACTTCCCCTGTTTGGTTTTGTTTCTTTAGTTTCAATAATGATAAATATGATCCGCTAGATCTCACTCCCAATAAAGTGGCAGTTCCATGTTCGTCGGTCATGACAATACAAAAGATAAAAAAAAAAGGGAAGGTGGAAAGAAAGATACAAGAAGCAAGCGGGAAAGAAAAAGATATAAGAAGCAAATAGACACCCGTCGACCCTAGTCGTGTGGTGGTGTGTCAACACTGAGAGATGGCGAAAGCCAGTAACCGTGGTCAGACAACGATCATCGAAAGAGAGGTGAGATTTGTAGATTGAAGAAAGAAATCGTTCGATAAATAGAAGAAGTCGGTTGCCAAGTGGCGGCTGGGATTTATTATCCACGAAACACAAGGAAGCAAGCAACCAAGCTCCTCTTGGACAAACTTGCGACTGAATTAATTAGAAGAAACATGCTAGCACACACCACTTGTGATATCATCCAAGAGATTAAAAAAAAAACCCAAACCAAATCACTTCTGCGGAGGTCGGCCAAATCAAAACCAATATTGCATTAATGAAAACCCAATCAAAAGAGATCTGTGGTTTTGCAACGACATTAATATTATAATGAATCAAGAAAACTTCTTTATTATAACATAATATGGAAACGAAAAATATTAAAAAAAATGAACTAGAACGAATAGGGCGGTGGCGGCGAAGGCGCACTGGCCACCGCCCTGTCTAGGGTTTGAAACAAGCGGCTGCTAGGTTTTGTATGTGAGTGGTGGAAAAGCGGAGGTGGTAGAAAGCCTAGGGTGGCTCTGATACCATGTAAGATGATAAAAGTGATTCCTTGATTCCATTCAATAATAATTACAATATATAGAGATAAACCTGGCCCGTGGGCCTGATACTAATAAACCCTAAATACTGTAACACCATATGTTTCAATACTCCCCCACAGTCAAAGCGGCAGAATATCGGATGCTTAGACTGGAAACAAATATCAACATAAACAAATGAACAAAACAATATTAAAAAGAAAAAGTCTTGGAGCATGTTTGGCTCTCCTACTCCTTATTTCCTTATCTCCTTCTTCTATCTCCTTATCTCCTTAATCAAAAAGTTACAAATTCTTACTTATAACTTATCTCCTTTTCAACCCACAAAAATCTCCTTTTCAACCCATTACCCAAACAAACTTATCTCCTTATTAACTTTTTGATTAAGGAGTTAAGTTATAAGGAGGCCAAATAAGGAGAGCCAAACATGGCCTTGATCTCGGTTCTTGATATATAGGTTCAAAATTCTGCCAAAAAATCCACAAGTTGTTTAATTTAGCCAAAGGAAGTCACCCACGTTCTTCAAAGTCATTGATCCCATAGTTCTGCAAAGGGTGTGGCGTGACCGTGGTCAGGTAGCGCCTAGTCACAACCACAAAACTCCTGGATCGAGGAAAATATTGCTCAACGGCTGCCATGGGTTTTGGTTCTTGATTCCCGTAATGATAAAAAACAATCAGCTAGATACCAATCAAGTGATGGTACCATCTTTGTCGGCCATGGCTAGGGGGAAAAAAAAGAAATCCTGCTGGAAAAAGAAGCAACTCGACAACCGGTGACCGTGGTTGCGCGACGGTGTCTTGAGGCTGGCAGGTGGCGATCTTTTAGATCTGTAGATCAAGAAACGAGATTTGTAGATCTAAGAAAGAGAGATGGTGAAGACCGGCGACCTTGGTCAAGCGGCAACAAGAGGGAGAGGGGAGATCCGTAGATCTAACCGATCAAACCATGACCGGTGGCGGACCTTAGTCCGACGAGAGGAGCCAATCCGAAAAGAAACTGACGGCTTAAGGTCCCAGACCGTGATCAGGCAGGTGAGATCCTTAGTAGATTGAAGAGAGAGATCCACTCAAACCTTGATTTGAGCGGTGTCGGTGGACCGTGGCCCGACACAAGTAGAAAACGAAATCGAAGAAAAAGAATGTGATAGACGACAATAAAAAAAAACAATTAATCACAAACCAAATCAAGAAATCCCAAGGGTGTATTGCCGTGAGTGAGGTAAAGAAAAAAGCATAGATGATGATGGATGATGAGTGTGGATGATGGTGGATGATTAACAATAACCAATTGATGATGATGTAATCATGTAACCCATGATCAGTAGGAAAAAATAATAAAATCTCAAACCAATTCAAATTGATTTGTCGACCAACTCAAACCAACAATAAAATATTGACGAACAAGACCTTGAAGATTGAACCGAGACCAGCGTTTTATTATTAGAACATTGAAAAGAAAAGAAAAAAAAAACGAACAGTGGACAGGGCGGCGGCGACGGCGGTGGCGGCTCGCCGCCCTGTCTAGGGTTTTTCTAAGGCGGTGACGGCTAGGGTTTGTATTTTCTGGTGGTGCAGCGGAAACGGTATAGAGCCTAGGGTGAAGGGATTAGAGGTGGGACCTGGTCTCTGATACCATGTAAGATGGTAAAGGACTGAATGATCATATTTCATTCAATAGGGTTACAATTTATAGAGATAAACTAGGCCCGTGGGCTCGATACTAAACCCTAAATACTATATTCCAATACTAGATGTGTATTTCTTTAATTGGAATGAATAATTGAAATCCGGATGTTTTTGTTCTTTTAATATCAAATTTAACCAATTTCACAAATATGGGGTCTTTGATTATAAACATTATTTTTTCATTTTTATCTTTTTTACAAGGAATTAGTTTCAATATATTTACCCTTTGACTGGGATGTTTTTTGGTTTTTAACTTTTTTTTGCTGCTCTCATTTGGTTATGCTTCTGACTCTTCATTAGTTTCAATATATTTACCCTTTGACTTGTTCTTTACAATTCATATATAGGTTTTTCATTTATGTATGTGCTTTACGTTTGAACATTAAAACGTAGTATTCCTACAAACTTAATGCAAAATCATTAAGTATGTACAAGCCGACTGTACCAATCGATAGTGCTATAGGATTGACAACCCGCATGTTATGATTTTTCCTTTTGAGAAGCCCTTGGTCATTGTTAGATGCATATTTAGACCTAACTTGTGTTAGGGGCTCTTTGTCAACTTTAGGTTTGATTTTTTTCCCGTGTGTTTACTTATGTGTTCACGTAAATGCCATGGTAACACTTTACACTTAAATTGTACTTTTTTTTTAAACTTATACTATATGTACAAACCTAAGTATGCTCACCAACATATTTTGTTATAACAAACTATTTTGTGTATGTTTCAGGGATTGCTTATTGATGATCACAAAAGGCTTTGAACCTAGTTAACTAAAATAGTTTCTTTTTTATGTTTGATTTCTTTGAGAAATTTATATTTCCATTTGAATTATTTTATGACATCTTAATTCAATAATTAATATTATTTAAACCTTAATAACCCTTTGAAAAATCAACACTTTTATGTTTGACACAACACTTTTATAAAAGTTATATTTTCACTCAGCTTATGAAAATCATCTTCTCATTCTTTTAAGTTTGTAAAACATTTTCTACAATATTTAAACAACACCTTTTAAGAAAATGACATTCTCTTACAAACTAGTAGACTTTAATACATTGACAACTTTGTTAAAAGTTTCCCAAACTTGTTAATACTTTTAAACACTTTCTAAACTCAAGAACACTTCATTTTAAGTTCAAGATGTGTTAGCGAGTTTATTTTTATGAACTTTACACTTTAAAGTTTACACAACAAGTCTTGTTTAGAGATCTATTCTTATTTTATATCAACAAGTTGGTTTATAAAAGTTCATGCTTTTACATCTTCCATTACGTCTTTTAACTTCATTTTAAAGTTTAAAATACTAATCTTTATGATCTACATCTCATATATCATCAGCAACTTCAAAAGATCAAAGATTTGTAAACTTTTAGAAATTACAACATCATCACCATCACCTTACCACCCACGGCCATACACACAGATACACTTATTCTTTTTGTTTTTGAGAAACCTTCAAAACCCTATGTTTAAAACCTTACATGTTATCCTTACAAACAACTTGCACATTTAAACGCAAAAACAAGATCTAAAGTAAACAAGGAAGTAGAATCTTACTACTAGCACAATGGCTAGGGAAGACACCAATTCTTTGAGTTTTGATGAGGTTTTAAATGTCGATAGTCCATATTATCCTCTAGTTTCATTTACACCGGGATAGGGTTTTCGGGTTTAATTGGGCTATCGCGAGTATTCGGGTCTGTGACGGCAACATGTCGCCGGTATAGAGTAACCTCTTCCGGCGACACTGTTCCGACGACTTAATTTAACCTATGGCGTCGAATCTGTGAGGACGAACCCTTTCCCGGCGATCCAGGTCGACGTATCAGACAAATTTTCTTGTAGTGTACTTTAGATGTAGATAAATATATCTTTTCAACTTTAAAGCCAAAAAGTTAAAATGTTGGCGTTAGACTCTACAAATAATATAGATCGTCAATGAAATTCATGTTTAAAACAAGAATCCACTTCCAAAGCCTAATTGCGTATCAAATTCTCTTAATTTGCTATCAAATTCCCAGAATCACAAGCAAAAAACCAAAAATCAAAATTCGAAAACAAAACACATACAATTGACCTTAGAAGATCAAACATCCAACTACCAATCGACATACATTCTTCAACAATCATACCAATCTGATATAATCACAAAATTATTTAGCAAGACCGATTAGGGTGAAACTTTTGATCTGTCCCCCCGCCAAAAGGCAGTTATTGAATGCTTGCAAAGCCCCCATGCCCAAGATTTCCTGAATGTTATCCCAATCGAAGGTTTGGGCCAAACCATGTCTAGGGTTGAATACAGGGCAATTCTTAAATATCGTTTGATGATCCCCATGTACCATGAAGATGAAGTCTGTCCGATTTGCCGCAAGGCATGCTTGGACGAATACGGGGAACACGCGGTTCATTGTAAGGAGTTGCCTGGTTTCAAATATAGGCATGACTGGGTCCGGGACGTTCTTTGGGACATTTTAAGAAGGGCTGGGATCTCAGCCAAGAGGGAGGCTCCCGTGAATTTCCTCTCGGACCCCGCTGACGGGAGATCCACCCTACGTCCAGCAGACCTGCTTGTCTTTGGGTGGGCCGGGGGAAACACGCTTGCGTCGACCTAACATGTATCTCCTCTGGTTGGTTTGAGGGATAGTGGTTTTTTAGCAGGGCAAGCTGTGCGGAAAGCAGAGGCGAAGAAAGTTGAGAAGCATGCTAAAGCCTGCGAGGAGAACCAACACGTATTTGTTCCCCTGGCATTTGATACCTTTGGCTCGTTGGCGCCGGAAGCCATCCGTTTCCTGACTAGAGTCCAACGGGTTATTCATAGCAGTGTCTCGACTCCGGGGGGACATGGGTTCGTTTTTAGTAGGTTAGGATTTGCCATCCGGAAAGGGTGGCGGCGCAGCTTGTTGCCCGCCTGCCCGCTATCTTGATGTAATTGGTCGCGTTTATGTGTTTATGAATCAAAATAATCACTAGGATTAGGGTATTACAATGGAACAAAGTATCAAAAACTCTATATTAAAACAATAGGTATGAGTCATGGCTAATCCGAACTCCAAAACTAAAGATAACATTACTGGATAGATTGTAAGACTGCAACAAACAAAATGGTTCAATGAGTATTTTCTCGGTGCACTTTACCCATGAACAAAACAAATACACAATTATAGCTACAAGTGAAAATTCAAGAGCTCCATTTTCAGTTTAACACTTCAATTACAAGTTCAATGATGGAAGCTGGGCGCGATGAAGTATTTTCTCGGTGCACTTTACCCATGAACAAAACAAATACTATGGAAGCTGGGCGCGATGAAGTGGAAAACCTTAAACTATTTGGAACTAAAAAAAAAACTACGGAAAAAGTAGAACGGGTAGGCCATGAACCCAGGATCCCTAGAAATGGGTTAACTAAAAAAAGTCATGGATCGTTAAGAGAGGGGGGTATGTGTTAATATTATAGGTCCACTATGTGTTAATATTATAGCTAGGTCCACTCCTGATCTTATATGCGAGTACTAAAGTTCAAGTACTCTGCATAGTACACAAAAAATCAATCATCCTACAGTTGATAACTACAATATAAGAGGCAAATTACGTCTGGAACTTAGGCAGTGACACAAGATCATATATCTTAAGATTAATACAAACAAATGCAACATAAATTATCTATAATCTTAACGAAATTAGGAGAGATCATCTTTTAAGTTTTAGCATGTAATATCGTTGACGTTAGAACAAATATATTAATACCATTGACTCTAGAAAAAATAGTACGCGTGACATAAATTTATTAAATTATTTGTATAAGTTGTGGTTTGTAAAAACAGTAATCATATGATAACCTATATATAAATTAAAAGGTTCAAAATTCCATTAGAAGATATATAAACCGCTTAGCCAAGTAATTAAAAGCATAAATTCAAGTTTAGTAGAATCTTAAAGAGTTTTAATAGCTATAATGAGAAAGGATGTAGATGTCAGTCTATTCAGTGACATTTTCATATTTACATTCCCAGAAAAAAAACAGCCATAACAGTACAAAACTCCTTGTAACAATTTCATGCCACAAATTTATGTCACAACTTCAACAATTTGTGGTGCATGTTGTTCTGCTTGTATATGGTAAGCTCATCCTCATAATCTTTTCGAAATTATGTTTAAATGGGCCGCGCTTATCCTTATGCTTGATTTTGCCAAACTTTGAGGTCACACTAAAAATCTCTTTTCTAGTGTTTTCGTCATCGGGGATCCCAAATTGCTTTAAAACAAGATGTGGTTGATGGTGCACCACAAAATTGTTGCAAAAAATTGGACCAAGTCTAAGGTACTGTTTGTTTTTTCTGCAGGAAAAGGTCTGCAGTCTGCGAACCACATCTGCAGACATCTGCAGGAGAAGAGGTGGACCAAAGGTCTGCAGTCTGCAAGAAGAAGACTGTTTGTTTGTTAACGTCTGCAGGCTGCTGAAATAAACTTAAATTTAAATAAACTGAGTTTTTACAGCAGTCTGGTGGTAGACGGTGGTGGTGGTGGGTGGACCGTGGTGGTGTGGACCATGGTGGTGGGTGGTGGTGGTGGGTGGTGGTGGACGGTGGTGGGTGGTGGTAGTGGTGGTGGGTGGACGGTGGTAGGTGGTGGTGGTGTTGGACCGTGGTGGTGGGTGGTGGTGGACGGTGGTGGGTGGTGGTAGTGGTGGTGGGTGGACGGTGGTAGGTGGCGGTGGTGGTGGACCATGGTGGTGGTGGTGGTGGGTGGTGGCAGTGGTGGTGGGTGGTGGTAGTGGTGGTGGACGGTGGTGGGTGGTGGTGGTGGTGGTGGGTGGTGGTGGTGATGGACCGTGGTGGGTTGTGGTGGTGGACCGTGGTGGTGGTGGGTGATGGTGGTGGTGGGTGGTGGTGGTGGGTGGTGGTAGTGGTGGTGGGTGGACGGTGGTAGGTGGTGGTGGACCGTGGTGGTGGTGGTGGGTGGTGGTGGTGGTGGGTGGTGGTGGTAGTGGTGGTGGGTGGTGGTGGACGGTGGTGGGTGGTGGTGATGGTGGACGGTGGTGGTGGTGGACGTGGTAGATGGTGGTGGTGGACCGTGGTGGTGGTTGGTGGTGGTGGACCGTGGTGGTGGTGGTGGGTGGTGGTAGTGGTGGTGGACGGTGGTGGGTGGACGGTGGTAGGTGGTGGTGGTGGACCGTGGTGGTGGTGGGTGGTGGTAGTGGTGGTGGACCGTGGTGGGTGGTGGTGGTGGTGGTGGACCGTGGTGGTGATGGACGGTGGTGGTGGGGAACGGTGGTGGTGGACGATGCTAGGTGGTGGTTGTGGGTGGGTGACGGTGGTGGTGGTGGTGGGTGGGTGACAGTGGTGGTGGTGGTGGGTGAGGAGAAGAGAAGAGGAGAAGACCTTTGAAAACCTTAGAAGACTTTGGTCCAAGTCTGCACCAAGAAGAGGTCAGGAAGAGCTTTTGGAGTGAAATGTCTTCCGAAAAACAAACAGTCTGCCCGCTTCAAACGTCTGCCCGCGTCTGCGCGGCGCAGACAAAAGAGGTCAGAAGTGCTTCTGGGAGAAAAACAAACACCACCTAAGAAAACTTCGCTAATTATTTTGGCTTTGCAAGGAATTTGGCAATTCAATACCAAGATATGGTCTCCACTCAATGTCCTGCTCATACAAACAATCAAAGTTAACAACCATCATCATCATCATCATCATACTCAGTTAATCCCACCAATAGCAAAGTTAAGGTAGGGTCTGAGGAGGGTAAGATGTAGACAGCCTTACCTCTACCCCGTGGGAATAGAGAGGCTGCTTCCAGTGAGACCCCCGGCTCGATAGTGGTTTTGTTTCAAACATTGGACATAAGGCACATAACACTTCGCAATCAGGACAAGCCCGATTGGTGCATGTAACCCCTTGTCTTTTGGCTATCAACGCCACCACGTGATGCATGATTAACCATCCGCGTTTTTAACGTTATTTTCACGAAATTAGTAAAATAACGTTAAAATTAGTGCAACTTTACTTTTGCCCCATGAGGGCCACACATATATGCATTATATGTGCACAGCCGTAAGCGGGGCTAAAAGTTAACAACCAAAATTACTCAAAACAGTAATGTCCATCAAAAGTCTAAGTTAGAAATTACCTCACTCTTAAGATTACTAAGAACATTGTTCACTTGCTTAATGTAAGTGCCTTTGTTGTCCTTGCATTTAACTTGCAAGTTTTCAATAACCCATGACAACAAAGGTTGTGAGTTATTTCTCTCTAATGGTTCGATATTCATAGCACCCCACAATTTAGGAATCCGAACAAAGAAAAAAGCCTACAAAACAAGCAAAAAATATATAAAAAGCACAAAACAAAAATTATAAATTAAAAAAAAAAAAACTAAAACTAAAACTAACTAACCAGGACAATCCAAAAGTTGCCATGTTTTCCAACTTTGTGTGTTTTCAGAGACTGCATCCCACAAAGCAAAAAAGCTAATAAGGCAGCACCCCAAGCATACTTTTGAACATTGTTTAAATCCTCTAAAAGTTGTACATAAGAGGTGGGGTTTTTCAACCCACTCCCAGAAGGCTTGATGAAGCATGAAAGTATCATCATCAATACCGCAACTTTGCGTTGCCTCTCACATTTGTTGGTATCCAATGCAAGGGTCTCAAGTTCCGGGAGACCTCTGTCAATTTCATCGCCAAAAACGTCCACATAAGCTCTTTCGCTTGGAGAATCCGTGCAAAGGACCGGCTCACCGTCAATGGGCAAATGAGTCAAGAATAGAATATCTTCTAACGTGATGGCAAGTGAATTCCCATTAAACTTAAAGACATTCAAATTCGGATGGAATTTTCGTAGAAGTGTTTCAAGCAAATGAGGCAACATTTTGGCATCCGGCAAAAAGAGGGGAGTGAAGAGACCTCCGTCATTGCGAAGCTTCTCAAGAAATGATGGATCATCACTTTCCATCTTCTTCCTCCATTTACTAATAGTTGAAAATGCTCCCTTTGCAGCCCTTAATTTAAGATTCTTCATGCTCACTGGTTGCACTTTGCTCTTTGGCACATTATCACCATCATTGTTGTCTGATTTAACTCCACTATTAAGAGCAACAGATCTCCTACCTCTTCCGCTTTTGGCATCTCTTTTCCTACCCTTAACTTGGTGTATGGTATCATTATCATCCTTCAACAAACAAAAACGTGTTAATAATTAAACCATAATAATATTTATTGATATATACGGCTCTCATCATCCATACCGAACTGTCATGAATCTCAATTATTTCATCATGTTGTGTATTATTGTCACAGGGATGATTTCACAGGATCTTTTGAGAGAGAATTGAATAACAATGTGAAATGCATATTTACAAATGATGGGGTACAAGCCTATTTATACTATGTGAATGGGTGTGTCTCTAATAGACATGACCCTTCAAACTATCATAACTACCAATAACTAACTTGTGACACAATGGTTCATTTATTTATATTCTAGACTTAGGATATATAATATATACTTATGATAAATCAAATATTATATGCTAACATTCTCCCCTTAATTTTGATTTATCTTCAATACTTTGCAGTAGGGTCTTGATCATCTTCATTGCGTCTTGTTTATAGCATTACTGGTCCAACTTCTTCACATTGAATTAGATGAGCTTCCTCTTTTTCTTTTAGTTTTGGACATTCGTGTTTGAGGTGTCCAAAATCATTGCAATTGTAGCATCTTATATAGCTCTTGTTTTGTTGGTACCTCCTGTTGTCTTTGTTTCTCCAAGTCTTCCAATTTTTGCTTTATCACGTCCTTGACTTGAATTTGCATGACCACAATGTTCACATTTATCTTCGAATTTTCTTTTCGCATCTTCTTTGGTGAATAAGAGTTTACTGTGTGATTCACCTTCTTCTGGTTTCTTGATGCGTTCTTCGTATGCCTTTAGTCTTCCGATAGCTTCTTGAAATGGCATAGTTTTAAGATCGGCAAATTGCTCGATTGCAGCAACAATTTGGATGTACTTTTCCGGTACGGAGCTGAGTAGTTTCCTTACTAATCTTTTGTTATCAATTGTAGATCCAAGGTTGTTGGCTTGTGAGACAAGTTTACTAATTTTGCCGGTAAAATCATCTAGTGATTCTGAGTCTTTCATCTTCAGAGCTTCAAAGTCTGATTCGAGTGTTTGCATTCTTGCTTCTTTGACTCTGTCTGCTCCTACATATCTTGCTTTCAAATCTTCCCAAATGTCTTTAGCGTTTGTATGATGAGCGATTTGAAATACTAGTTCTTCTGGCATGGCTTGATAAAGATAAGCAATAGCTTTGGCGTTTTTCTTTGCATCGACTTCACCTGTTGGTTCTATTGCTTCCCAAATTCCATGTACGTTGAAGATTGCTCTAACTTTTACTGCCCAAATAGTGTAATTCGTCGGACTTAGAGTTGGGCATTGGAAGGTCATTGACGTTCCTTCTTCTCTGATGACTTCCTTAGTCATTGTTCGCATCTTCTTTTTCTTCTTTCCAATATTGGTAAATACACTAACGTAACTTTAACTTCTTTGGTTTCGGATTGATTTGATATCAACTTTGCTAGCCTCGGATCAAATCAATATCAACCTTGCTTTGAGATCAATTTGATATCAGCCTGAATGACTTCGGATCAAATTATCTTCTTCTGGTTTTTCGGTCGCGTAGCGAATCAAAACCTTAATTCCGAGAATAGTAACGGGGTCTTTCGGTCGTTTAAAACGAATCAAAACCAACTATTCCTTTCTTATCACAACAATAACGGGGTCTTCGGTTGTGAGACGAATCAAAACCTACCAACTGGGTCTTTCGGTCGTCTAACAAATCAAACCAATTGTTGCGTGCCGAGAACAGTAACGGGGCTTTCGGTTGCAGGACAAATAAAAACCAATAACGGGGTTTTTCCGGTTGTCAAGCAAATCAAACCAACTGTTCTAGGAACCGGTCCTTCGGTTGCAGGGCAAATCAGAACCGTTCCTCCCTTTTTTTCTTTTTTATTTATTTATTTTCTAAATCATATAATTTTTTTAAAAAAAAATGGTTCTTCCCTTTTTTTGAAATAGAATACTTAAAGTCAAATCTGTTTGACTTTTTTATACAAAAACGATTGTTTTCGAAATAAAAGGAGTATCCTACCTTTTTCTTTAAAATAATATATTGACTTTTGTTTATAATAATAAAATCTATTTCGATTTCCTTTTTTTTAAACGGTTTAGTGACTTAACAAAAGTTAAGATCCTCTTTCTCTTTGTAAAACTGATATGGATGTTGACTTTCAAAAAAAGTCAAACTGTCCAACAATAAATTTTCCACTGTATATTTATTTATGATGATTCAAATGAAACTAAGTTTTGAACCAAGTTTTGATTGTTGTCTCTAACATAAATCTTAAAAGTTTTTGAAAGAAAACAAAATTTGTAAAGTTAATTCAAAACCTTTTGGAAAAAACAGAGTACTATAAAACTTCGATGAATGAATTTAGAACAGCAACTTTTGTATTTGATTAATCAAATATATGATCAAGGATAGGGATTAAACCGATACGATGGATTCCGATTACTGTTTATTTTTCTGAAACCGCCGGAATTTTTCTGGTTTCCGATGAATCCTTATAAAACGGTTACGGTCCTTTGATTCTTGTTCCTGTGTGATCGTTCTGTTACGGCAAAGCGTTCTTAATCGAAGAATATGTTTTATAAAAACAGTTTTCGCTTCAATTTGTTTCTGCGTTTGATCGTCCAAAAACAGGGGATGAAAGTTTTAATCTCGTTCTTCGATGTTGATTCTTAAAACCAATGCTCTGATGCCAATTATTGTCACAGGGATGATTTCACAGGATCTTTTGAGAGAGAATTGAATAACAATGTGAAATGCATATTTACAAATGATGGGGTACAAGCCTATTTATACTATGTGAATGGGTGTGTCTCTAATAGACATGACCCTTCAAACTATCATAACTACCAATAACTAACTTGTGACACAATGGTTCACTTATTTATATTCTAGACTTAGGATATATAATATATACTTATGATAAATCAAATATTATATGCTAACATGTATCATCTGATAAACTTTGAACTGAAGCTGATGCAGCTACAAATGCTGAGCTGGTAAAGGAAAAAAGACCGAACATGTTACATGGATCTTTGCTTTCTTATTCACTTATTTCAATGATTATTTAAGTTCAATAAAATAGTGATAATATAATACGAGTAATACCTCTCAGGTCTTGTTGAAGGACCAACTTCAGAAACATCATGAGCAGATTTAACCTGTTGTGTGGTTTCCTCATCATCACTAATATTAACTGCACTTCCAATGCCCCTGGGAGCTTGATTTATCATATTCTGCATGAGTTTATAGCCAAAAAATATGATTTTCAGTGACATGGACACATGGTACATCTATAGACCGAGCGCTAGATGTAGATAAATGATCATCCATGGATCTGGAACTTTCCTTCACACGCTTCGATCAGCATGTATTATATTTTATGTATATATATAATCAGATATACTTTAGAAATTCTGGTTGCACACATATAGTCTAACTGCTGAAACGTAAACCATAAGCGTACATAAGGATTTACGTGGTTCGGTTTTGGATAAATGTTGGTGAAACACCTTGTAGACTCTTATACTATATATAGTGAAGGTAGACTGTTATAAAGTTAGTGTTACTAATATGATAAAATCCTTGACCAATTTTATAACCCAGGATAACATATGATACACGGTTTTAAATATAATATGTAAAGAGTCAAGTTATTATGAAATCGAATCATACCTTGGTCTTCATACATTTTAGACAAGTCATCTCATCAAAATCATTCAACGAATAGTCGCTACATGACGCAATGCATCCACAATGGATAATCTATAAAGGTAGAACACGGAATTTATTACAAAAAAAAATGTATAAATCTCCTAATATATAGTATGTATATGTTTGTTAAATGACATTATGTTAGTCAGAATTTGACTCACAATCCCACAAGATATACAATCCTTCCAACCATCTTCGGATTCATGAAATGCTTCACAGAACATCCCGGCTTTATAAAGACAGCTATATACATATATAGGTTTAAGATACAAATAAGGTTAGTAATGACTAGCTGCAAGAAAACATATTTGAAAAATAATGAAAGATGAAACCTACCCGCATTTAAAACAAAGCTGAGCGTATCCACCTGTGGGAAGCTTCCAACCGTTCATCAAGGGTCGTGAGTAAGATTGTTGGCATTGGATGCAAGAAGCCATTGTAGAAATGGTCAGATGACGTTTGATTACAACAAATACATGACTACCCATCTGCTTTAGATAAATACAAATACGTTTTCTACCTTACTCTACTTCTTTTGGACACTTACTGGTTACTACTAACATATAGCTTTTTTTTTCTTTTAAATAGCATGTAAGGTCTAACCAATAGCCAATGATGCCATGGTAACATGGTTAAGGTGGGAGAGAGGTCCGTAATGTGCAGAAACGAAACTTGGAGTCCAAAGTGGCGGATTTTGATAGTAGGCTGGAATGTCGAATGCTGTCAGAGGTTGAAATACACGAGTGGACTGAATGTAAGAAAAATCTGGTCGAGATTAATTCGGATATTGCCCAGGATTTGAAGCAGAAAGCGAGAGTAAAGTGGGCCATTGAAGGCGACGAAAATACCGCATTTTTTCATGGGGTGATCAACCAAAGTATCGGGTGCAACCGGATTAATGGAATTTCGGTAAATGGAGAATGGGTCTCTGATCCTAGTAGAATTAAGAACGAAGCTCGGAAGTTTTTTGCTCTTAAGTTCCGAGAACCTCAACTCTCCCGGCCAAGCTTCTCCTGCCCAAGCCTTAAGAAGATTTCACAGACAGAGGCTGATGACCTTATCAGAAGATTTGCGGTTGATGAAGTTAAGACGGCTATTTGGGATGTTTTGAAAGTGGGATGAATTCCATGATAATGGGGTGATAAATGGGGACCGGACGGGTTCAACTTCGGTTTCATTAAACATTTTTGGGATGTTTTGAAAGACGACGTGATGCGCATGATGGATGAATTCCATGATAATGGGGTGATAAATCGGGGATGCGGGTCATCTTTCATCGCTCTTATACCTAAAGGTAATGATCCACAAACTTTCAATGACTTTAGACCTATCAGTTTAATTGGGTGTATATCGAAGGTTGTTTCCAAAGTATTGGCCAACAGGATTAAAAAGGTGGTATGCTCGGTGGTGTCCGAGACGCAATTCGGTTTCATTGCAAACCGGAACATTCTTGATGGTCCTTTAATGCTTAACGAAATAATTTCATGGGCCCGTAAGGTCAAAGCAGAGGCATTTATTTTTAAGTTGATCTTGGGAAAGCATACGACTCTATTAGTTGGGGGTTCGTTGATGCAATTCTACAACAAATGGAGTTCCCTGCTAAATGGAGATTGTGGGTTAAACGGATTCCTTATTCATCTAGAGCGTCGGTTCTCATCAACGTTTCGCCGACATGGGAATTTGATTGCTATCGTGGGGTTCGCCAAGGAGACCCTTTGTCTCCTTTTATTTTTGTCATTGCTATGGAAGCGATCACCGGGTTTGTTGAAAAGGCTAAGCAAATTGGACTCATTAAAGGTATTGTCCTGCCTAATGATGGTCCAGTTATGACCCATTTGATGTACGCGGACGATATTATTTTCATGGGTGAATGGGGCGAAGCTAATATACGAAATGTGGTGAGACTAATGAGATGTTTCTATTTGATCTCGGGCTTAGAAATCAATTTCAATAAATCGAGTCTTTTTGGGATTGGAGTGCAAGATGGGGTTGTGGGAAGCATGGCAGCCGTAATACGGTGCTCCATCGGTAAGTTTCCTGCAAGTACTTGGGTTTATTACTTGGAGCTAACATGAATCTTATTAGAAATTGGTCCGGGGTGGTGGATTGCTTCAAAAAAAGACTTTCTAAATGGAAGGCGATGAACCTGTCGTTTGGCGGACGGGTTGTTTTGCTAAAAGCTGCTCTTGACAGCCTCCCTCTCTATTTTTTTTCCCTATACAAAGCACCGAAAGGCATTCTTGACTTACTCGAAGCTCTCAGACGCAGATTCTTTTGGGCGGGAATGACCAAAAAGCGAAAACGAATTGAGTTTGCTGGGAACGTGTCATTGGACCAACTGAAAAAGGGGGACTTGGCTTAGGTTCACTAAATGACATGAACATTAGTCTATTGATGAAATGGTGGTGGAGGTGGAAGATGGAAAAATCGGCTCTTTGGTACCGGGTTGTTATGGCCATTCACAAGCAACAAGGAGCGTGGTCGTATATGCCAATTAAAGCTGGTCTTGGTAGTGTTTGGTGCAGTATTAACAAGATTGACCAGACGCTGCAGGAAAGAAGCATTAATCTTCGGGTATTGCTGAAGGCCGAGATCAAGAATGGGTTGTCGACACGGTTTTGGATTGATTCATGGGCTGTTTGTGGTCCATTGATATATACTTTTCCAAACCTTTTTGTTCTAGAGGCTAAAAAGTATGTGTCTGTTGCAGAGAGGGTTGTGGATTGGGATTGGAAACGCTTACCGACTACCATTGTGGAACTCCAAGAACAGGCGAATTCGGCTGCCTTGGTTTCCACTATTCAGCTTGCAACTGAGCAGGATACATGGAGTTGGAAATGTGAATCGGATGGAGGATTTTCTGTAGCATCCTGCAGAAAGTTATTGTCTCAGTATGCGGTGCCGTTTTTTCCGTTTGAATGGGTTAAACATGTACCGAGAAAAGTTAGTATCTTTGGGTGGCGCGCCGAACAAGATAGGCTCCCCACTTTATTGGGACTGCAGAAACGAAGCATTTTGCGAGGGGCAACGACATGCAGAGTATGCGGGCAGTCGGATGAGGATTCGGACCATTTATTGACCTCCTGTTATGTGGCGTCAATCATTTGGGACAAAGTTTCGGCTTGGTACAGAATACCACAGTTGTTTGCTTTCAGCGTTCAGGATCTGCTTAATGTGTACAAGACTGCGACTATGGAGAATCATAAACGTAAGTGGGTTAGAATGATCATTATGGGGGCGGCTTGGGCGATATGGAAAGCACGTAACGGACTCATTTTTTCCGGGAAAAGGATCTGTACTCAAGGCTTATTCACGGATATCCAATCAATGACGTTTCTATGGGCGAAGACCAAAACAAACCGAAGTAACTGGACATGGTGTAACACCCCAAAACCATTCGTTCGCCTAACTACGCCATTAGGTGTGATTAGCAAAATATTAACACGAGACTTAGAGGATAAGAATATGGGTTATATTCTAATATGGACATAACCTAGTTAATAATATTATGTTTATAAATGAATAAAATGTGTTTGAAACTAGCTTATGAGTTAGTTTTTATACGAAAATGACAGTGGGAAAACTTGAGGGACTAATGTTGTCATTAGCCAAACAAATGGTTAAATAATGATATTAGTGTGAAGACACACACACAAGAGTGTGTGTGTGTGTGTCGAATACAGAGAAAAAAAAAGGGGATTCTTCCCTAAAACCCTACATCCATAAGCATGTTCAAATCAAGGGAAATTGTGGAGAATTAAAATGCATGAAGCCAAATATGGGTCATCTAAGGTCCTACACATACCAAGGTACCTTTAATTTGGTGTAATTTGATGTTATAATTCGTTTATGATCATGGTGAGATTCTAGGGTTTTGGTAAAAACGTGAATTTCTTGGTTTCTATGAGTTCCTATGTGTTAGTAGGCACCAAGGAAGCTATAAAACATGGTGAATCATAACATATTGTTGATTCATGTGAAATTATGATCTTGTGTTATGTGTATGTAGTGGGTCTTTACCTTAACCATGAATTACACTAGTATGTGGAATAATCTTGCAATTTCTATATGATTAGTATCATGTATGTGTGCTAATTGTTGAAATGATTATGTGTAAATGGTTAGCTAAATCATGGAGGAATCTAGAAAGTCTTGAACACCTAGAATTAGCATGATGAAAATGGTGCATATGAGGTGTTCGATAAAATGCTTGAATGAGGAAATAAATGTGTAATCCATGTATGAACGTGAATACTTGAAATATGATGTTGGACTAGAGTTAAAACGAATACATGATGTCGTGGATTATAAAAGAAATCCATATTATGTATTCTAACAAAACAAGGTTTGACATGTCCCTAAGTTAGGTACAACAAAGAGGGAGCAAACGGGTCAAACGGATGCAAGGCGGATACTTATGAAAGCAAGAACGGGTATGATGTAAGTTTTACTTACACCATTAGACTATGATATAGCTTAATTCTTGTATACATTCGTCTTAAATATAATAAATGTGATAAAGGCAAACCCCAAGGGGTGGAATCTATCAAATGAGTCGCCTTATGTGCACTCAAAACAAAACGTGGTTTGTGACCTAATCAAGGCGAATGATGTTTTAATCCATCAAACGTGTCAATTAATAAAGACATGGGAGAAATGATGTTTTAATCCAAATGCAATCATTTGAATGAATTCGTTAAGCAAGATGTTAAATGGGTCAAGTGTGTGTTACTTGAACCATAGATAAAAACAATGGGTCTAAACGGGTCAAATGGTGAAGTCCTCACCATTTGAGTCCAACATTTGATGCTTGAATTTCCAAGTAATAAGATTCATGAGGTCAACGGACCAAGTGGCAAAGTATAATAGTTCCGAGATATTAATCTTGTCTATTTAGAAAGCATACAGGTAAATGCATGTGCGCATGCCCACTTGATGCTAAGAATCATGAAGGATAAGCACAAGGTATGGATATGGGTCAAAGCCACCCGGTAAGTCCGTAGCTAATTAAACGCCTTTGGTCGAAGCAACATGGGTACTAAAACTACCCACATGAAGTATGGGTGCAAGCTAAGTAAGTTATTTCCATAACTATTTCCAATGCGCGCTAATGCGCTTAGAATTTACTAAATAAGAGAAAACTTGAGAAAAGGTGAAAATCTAAGTCCGGAAGGACTTAGAGGTTTGTAAACAAGTCAATGAGTCAAAAGCAATAGGTTGAATAAAAAGTGTCGCCATGGATGGCTAAATTTAAGGATTTGGCTATAAAGGGGCATTTTGGGAATTTAAAGATTTACTAAAGGTTAAATCTAAGAATCAAGTCATAATGACACAAAACGGACAATGCTTTTATTTGAACATGTGTCCAATGAGATGACAATATTATTTCTATGCCTTTGGTGTGATTAAAAAGTGTCTTGTATAGTCCAAGGCCTTATTGAGTCGATTTGGGCAAAAATCGACATAAACATTTAAAACCAAGAACCGGGCCATAGGGACATAAACCGGGTGATGTTTTTAGTTAAACAAGTGTCTAATGAGTCAACAATATGATTGTTATGCCTTTTGAACGGTCAAATAAGGCTTTGTATAATCCATGGCCTTAACGGGTCGAATTGGGTAAAATCAACATAAGCATTTAATAACCGAAACGGTGTATTTTATTTTGAGAAATGGTATCTTATATGCATGATAATATGGTATCAATGAGTCCCCAAGTTTCCCCGGAATGGCTTTGAACATAAGTAAAAGAGATGCCAAAAGTGGGGAAAAGCAAGCAGAAACAATGAGTTTTTCAGCCAGTGGCCAACGTAAGCTACGTTGGCAGCGTAGCTTACGTCAGGCCATCTCAGGAAATTTGTCCAGTGTCCAGCGTAGCTTACGCTAGCAGCGTAGCTTACGCCAGAACCTCTCGCAAAATTTGTCCAATGGCCAGCGTAGCTTACGCTGGCAGCGTAGCTTACGCCAGGCCCTCTCGGGAAATTTTATCCAATGACCAACGTAGCTTACGCTGGAAGCGTAGCTTACGGCGGAATGTAATCCCAAAATATTTGCTTTGTATTCCAAGCTCCTTCATTCCGTTTTGACGCGTATCAACGTGTTAACTATTTAAAAGGTGTTATTATCAACACAACTAACCATTATCTATGTAATGGTGCTAGGTATACCTTCGATGGAAATCCCGGAGCAAGGATCGAGTCGCGCTAAGAACCGAACACACCCGAACACTCATCAAGCTTCCGCATTAGAATTCAAGGAACTCTCGATAAAACGCAAAATCTTAGTATATGTTTTAACTATTAAAATGTATAAATTTTTGGGAATCGAATATGTATTTGATCACAACGGTTTATGTTTCTCATAATTTTAAAAGTTTTAATCGGGAGTGGTTTTACGTAAGGTCAAAACCCGTATGATTAGGCGTTGATTGCGTGATACGGGTTAGGGTCTTACAAGTGGTATCAGAGCCATTGGTTTGAGGGATCCGAGTGTCGAGAAGGATACTTGGACTCAAACTGTGCGCTCAAGTGTTGAAGGATGTTCGGTTCGGGCTTGATCGAGGAATCCGGTAAGTAAAATTTACAATAACAATCCGATTTGATCGGAGATTGTTATATATGATCAAATAGTGATATCGTGTAGATACATTCTATCAAAAAAAAAAAAAACAATCTTGGTAAGGAAATGGTTGGGCGGCTTGAAACCCATCCAAAGATTTATTCAGGCAGCGAAATTCTTGTGTGACAAGAATTCTAACATTATACTGTAATGATGCATACTAATACCGACATGTCATGATACTAACAAATTGAGCTTGTAAATGTGACAGGAATGAGAACATGTTATTCGATCAAGATAAGATCGAATGGTTCACCTAATGTGGTGGTGGAGGGTCTGGGAGCATGGCGGAAGGCATGCTCACCAAGGACCAAGTCAAGTAACAATTCAGACTAGTGGATTGATAAAAAAAAAGGGGCACACATGAGCACATATCAATCAGGTACACACCCTAAATCATAGTGAGTGCACTAGTAGGCAATTATCACACGAAAAGTGGTAATTGAATACACAATCAAGGAGCAAAATGGGAAAGGTGCATAGTTCTAGATAATGAACGATCAATGCACAAGCTTAACTTGAACGTCGAAACCGGGTTGGGGGTAATCATCCCAAACTAACGTTTAAAATCTAAGAAATGCTAGAGTCGCGTAGTGATCATATCAATGGATATGAACACACAAGGTTGTATGAAACAAAAACACATCGTTGGTTTTAAATGAGTAAAGGTAAAACTAAACATCAAACATATATCAAGAAAAAAAGGTTTTACCAAAATAAAATAAGGGACACAAGCATGAGCTAAAAATTTTGCTTGCATAGGGTGTGATGCCTTAATTATAATAAGTCTGTGTGTACCATATGCGAATTACTTACCCTGGCCAGGTAAGTGTTAAACATATGATACAATGGGTTTCTTATAATTAATACATATGCAATCTATGTAGCAAAGTCTTAGTAAGTGTGAGGTGCCGGGAGATTTTGGACGTAGTCCACTGTCTAACACGGTAGGGATGCGATCCATGCGAGACCTTGAGCGAGGCACTAGCTGAAATACGCTGGGCTAGCAGAGAGGTCAATATACTAAGGCATTTTGGATGTAGTCCGCTGTCTAACACGGCAGGGATGCGATCCATGCAAGACCTTGAGCGAGGCACTAGCTGAAATACGCTGGGCTAGCAGAGAGGTCAATATACTAAGGCATTTTGGATGTAGTCCGCTGTCTAACACGACAGGGATGCGATCCATGCAAGACCTTGAGCGAGGCACCAGCTTATACGCTGGGCTAGCAAAGCGGGAAATATACCATACGAGTTATCTTTGGTTGTTACAGAAATAGACTTGAACCTTAATCAAGGTTGAGTCATAAGTAAATTTGGTTTGTAAATAGACTTGAACCTTAATCAAGGTTGAGTCATAAGTAAATTCGGTTTGTAAATAGACTTGAACCTTAATCAAGGTTGAGTCATAAGTAAATTCGGTTTGTAAATAGACTTGAACTTTAATCAAGGTTGAGTCATAAACAGATCTAATTCGTAAACGGATTGGGCCTTAATCAAGGTTAAGCCATAATTAAACTTGAATTTTTTTATAGAAGGATAAATTCGTAATGGGGGCTTGAACCATAATCAAAGGTTGAGTCATAGTCACATTCGGGTAAGTTGTAAATCTTTGGATTAATGACATAAACAGCGGATTTGGGCTGTGATAAATCAGTAAATCATTCCACCCTCGGGTTAAGAATGAAAAGAAGAGTAAAGTGCAATAACCTTTAAATTGTATCGTTGGTACAATTAATGCAAATTATGATAACAGTTGGATAGTTATTACAATCAGATGCAAACTTTGATAACAAGAGATTAGTCGATACCATACGTTGTAATAACCAATCTACACCATGTTTTATGAAAAGGAAACCGACTTCAACTTATATTGGGATCGGTAAATTAGAAAAAGGATTTTTGGAAACAAACGTTCCAAATAAGTAAATGATTTCAAATTCTAAAACTCAAAAGTCTTTAAACGGGTCAGTTGGGGCAATGACCATCAATCGAGTTAGCAAAACGGGAATTTGGGGAAACCCAATTTCAAATTGTCGGTCACAAGTTAGACATGCATGGGTAAGACCCAAGCAGAGTAAACCGAATAACTCACTAGGTGTGAGGTTAGAAGCAGGGTGGACTATAATGGTTCATACCTTAGAATACGATACTTGAAATGTAGGAGCCTAGCAAACCGGCTGGGTAAAGTGTGGAAATTGGTAATGATTTCCACAACAAACATGAAGGGTAAGGGAAACCCAAAAATGACAAATTCTAAAATAGGATTAGCCAAGGAATGGAAAACGTTGGGGAAAGCGAAGTATGTTATAACATACTAGCAAGCCAAAAAGGACGAGAGTTGGATTCGGGGAAGAAACCAAGAAGCTAGAAAACGGCTATGTTAAAAAGCGGGTTAGTCTTGGAACTAAGATAAATTACTTGTTAGTAATAGAAGCATAGACATGTATGCATATGCATGCTACAATCAAGTATTACAGTAGATGCCCTAAGGTGCATGATAGAATGGCCCCCTTAAACCGTTACATCATTCGGGATAATGGTAGACGGGGATAGTCTACGGATCTAAGGAAGACCTATGAAGAACATAAGTAGCTAAAATGTCGGTTAGGGGGTAAGTATGTAGATATTGCCCCTAGTTAAACCGAAATAATAGAATGACTCAAGTCATATTATGAAAGCTAAGGCTTCCATATAATAAAAGTTAGAAAGCCGAGTAAAGGGATACAAACAATAAGTATATAGTACTACTCGTTAGACTATAGAATGTTAAGGGAGTGAGCGGTGCTCAAATTGATTAGAGACACTAAGGTTCTTTGGTGTTACCAAAGCAACAACACAAGAAAGGTTTCGAGGACGAAACCTCTTTAAGGGGTGTAGACTTGTAACACCCCAAAACCATTCGTTCGCCTAACTACGCCATTAGGTGTGATTAGCAAAATATTAACACGAGACTTAGAGGATAAGAATATGGGTTATATTCTAATATGGACATAACCTAGTTAATAATATTATGTTTATAAATGAATAAAATGTGTTTGAAACTAGCTTATGAGTTAGTTTTTATACGAAAATGACAGTGGGAAAACTTGAGGGACTAATGTTGTCATTAGCCAAACAAATGGTTAAAATAATGATATTAGTGTGAAGACACACACACAAGAGTGTGTGTGTGTGTGTGTCGAATACAGAGAAAAAAAAAAGGGGATTCTTCCCAAAACCCTACATCCATAAGCATGTTCAAATCAAGGGAAATTGTGGAGAATTAAAATGCATGAAGCCAAATATGGGTCATCTAAGGTCCTACACATACCAAGGTACCTTTAATTTGGTGTAATTTGATGTTATAATTCGTTTATGATCATGGTGAGATTCTAGGGTTTTGGTAAAAACGTGAATTTCTTGGTTTCTATGAGTTTCCTATGTGTTAGTAGGCACCAAGGAAGCTATAAAACATGGTGAATCATAACATATTGTTGATTCATGTGAAATTATGATCTTGTGTTATGTGTATGTAGTGGGTCTTTACCTTAACCATGAATTACACTAGTATGTGGAATAATCTTGCAATTTCTATATGATTAGTATCATGTATGTGTGCTAATTGTTGAAATGATTATGTGTAAATGGTTAGCTAAATCATGGAGGAATCTAGAAAGTCTTGAACACCTAGAATTAGCATGATGAAAATGGTGCATATGAGGTGTTCGATAAAATGCTTGAATGAGGAAATAAATGTGTAATCCATGTATGAACGTGAATACTTGAAATATGATGTTGGACTAGAGTTAAAACGAATACATGATATCGTGGATTATAAAAGAAATCCATATTATGTATTCTAACAAAACAAGGTTTGACATGTCCCTAAGTTAGGTACAACAAAGAGGGAGCAAACGGGTCAAACGGATGCAAGGCGGATACTTATGAAAGCAAGAACGGGTATGATGTAAGTTTTACTTACACCATTAGACTATGATATAGCTTAATTCTTGTATACATTCGTCTTAAATATAATAAATGTGATAAAGGCAAACCCAAGGGGTGGAATCTATCAAATGAGTCGCCTTATGTGCACTCAAAACAAAACGTGGTTTGTGACCTAATCAAGGCGAATGATGTTTTAATCCATCAAACGTGTCAATTAATAAAGACATGGGAGAAATGATGTTTTAATCCAAATGCAATCATTTGAATGAATTCGTTAAGCAAGATGTTAAATGGGTCAAGTGTGTGTTACTTGAACCATAGATAAAAACAATGGGTCTAAACGGGTCAAATGGTGAAGTCCTCACCATTTGAGTCCAACATTTGATGCTTGAATTTCCAAGTAATAAGATTCATGAGGTCAACGGACCAAGTGGCAAAGTATAATAGTTCCGAGATATTAATCTTGTCTATTTAGAAAGCATACAGGTAAATGCATGTGCGCATGCCCACTTGATGCTAAGAATCATGAAGGATAAGCACAAGGTATGGATATGGGTCAAAGCCACCCGGTAAGTCCGTAGCTAATTAAACGCCTTTGGTCGAAGCAACATGGGTACTAAAACTACCCACATGAAGTATGGGTGCAAGCTAAGTAAGTTATTTCCATAACTATTTCCAATGCGCGCTAATGCGCTTAGAATTTACTAAATAAGAGAAAACTTGAGAAAAGGTGAAAATCTAAGTCCGGAAGGACTTAGAGGTTTGTAAACAAGTCAATGAGTCAAAAGCAATAGGTTGAATAAAAAGTGTCGCCATGGATGGCTAAATTTAAGGATTTGGCTATAAAGGGGCATTTTGGGAATTTAAAGATTTACTAAAGGTTAAATCTAAGAATCAAGTCATAATGACACAAAACGGACAATGCTTTTATTTGAACATGTGTCCAATGAGATGACAATATTATTTCTATGCCTTTGGTGTGATTAAAAAGTGTCTTGTATAGTCCAAGGCCTTATTGAGTCGATTGGGCAAAAATCGACATAAACATTTAAAACCAAGAACCGGGCCATAGGGACATAAACCGGGTGATGTTTTTAGTTAAACAAGTGTCTAATGAGTCAACAATATGATTGTTATGCCTTTTGAACGGTCAAATAAGGCTTTGTATAATCCATGGCCTTAACGGGTCGAATTGGGTAAAATCAACATAAGCATTTAATAACCGAAACGGTGTATTTTATTTTGAGAAATGGTATCTTATATGCATGATAATATGGTATCAATGAGTCCCCAAGTTTCCCCGGAATGGCTTTGAACATAAGTAAAAGAGATGCCAAAAGTGGGGAAAAGCAAGCAGAAACAATGAGTTTTTCAGCCAGTGGCCAACGTAAGCTACGTTGGCAGCGTAGCTTACGTCAGGCATCTCAGGAAATTTGTCCAGTGTCCAGCGTAGCTTACGCTAGCAGCGTAGCTTACGCCAGAACCTCTCGCAAAATTTGTCCAATGGCCAGCGTAGCTTACGCTGGCAGCGTAGCTTACGCCAGGCCCTCTCGGGAAATTTTATCCAATGACCAACGTAGCTTACGCTGGAAGCGTAGCTTACGGCGGAATGTAATCCCAAAATATTTGCTTTGTATTCCAAGCTCCTTCATTCCGTTTTGACGCGTATCAACGTGTTAACTATTTAAAAGGTGTTATTATCAACACAACTAACCATTATCTATGTAATGGTGCTAGGTATACCTTCGATGGAAATCCCGGAGCAAGGATCGAGTCGCGCTAAGAACCGAACACACCCGAACACTCATCAAGCTTCCGCATTAGAATTCAAGGAACTCTCGATAAAACGCAAAATCTTAGTATATGTTTTAACTATTAAAATGTATAAATTTTTGGGAATCGAATATGTATTTGATCACAACGGTTTATGTTTCTCATAATTTTAAAAGTTTTAATCGGGAGTGGTTTTACGTAAGGTCAAAACCCGTATGATTAGGCGTTGATTGCGTGATTACGGGTTAGGGTCTTACACATGGGAAAGCTGGGTTTCATTTAATATTCCGATCACATAGGGGTCTTTGTATTGAGTCTGTTGGGTTGATGTTTCTTTATTTGTACTATTGGGTGTTGTATGGCTTAGTATCTTACTAGCCTTGGTTGTAATCAGTTTTGGTGATGAATAAATAATCGAAGTTTGCTGATAAAAAAAAGGTGGAGGGGTTTAAAACTTCTTTAGTGGCTCGTGGTGGTTTTCCACCCGGAGTTTAGGCGCCGGCTCGAACTTGGCTTGTGTACATATGCAATATGTTGGGTAGCTCCCAGCTAGTTGTTAAAAAAAGATACAATAAAATAAGTTATAACAAATAAATTAGTTCAAAAAAAATATAACCAAAAATAACTCATCAGCCGGAAACCTAGTGTCAACGATGATTTTGAAGAGAAATCTTTCATTGGGGATGGTACTCCACATCAGCCGCCACATCAGCGGGGGCCGGTTATCAAGATAGGGCTGAGCTCATGAACAAGACTTTGTTCGTGTTCGTTTGTTAAGGAAATTATGTGTTCACGAACAGTTCATGAACACTTGCCAAATGAGATTTTTCGTTCGTGTTCGTTTGTTAAGAAAACATTTATGTTCGTGTTCGTTTGTTCATGAACACACACAAACACAAAACAAACTTTAATGAACACAAACAAATGTTCATGAACACAAACGAACACAAACAAGTGTTCATGAACGGAAACAAACACAAACGGACATATATTAATTTTCGAATAAGATATAATTCACATACATTAAGACATTAGCTGGTTCCACCCAAAATATAACTTAATTATCTCAAAAAACTAAGTTCGCATCGGAGGTGAATGGAGAAGGGCGTTAGAGGTGCATGGCGGAGGGCCTCGAAGGTGGGGGGTGTTGACGCTAGAGGCGGAGGCATAATGAGTGTGGAACTATAAAAGGTGGTTTATTGATCTCATGTAGTCATATATTTACCTCAAAATATACATATTATGTATTTGTTTATTTGGGTAAATAAACAAAAATAAAAAATTATAAAATTTAAAAACCCTATTAAACTACCGAACATAAACGAACACGTTACCGAACGTTCACGAACACAAACGAACTCCCACTGAACAGTTCATGAACTATTCACTGAAGTTCAATTCGTTTGCAAACCTAAGCATAGGTGTATGTCACTCACCGAAGAGATGTTGGGTTTCTAACCTCAATTCAAGTGCGGGGTTACTTTAGATCTTCATGTATAAGCGTTGTTCCGGGTTTTGTATCATTGATTGTATCTAAGTAGCTCCTTGCTAGTAGTCAATCATGTAAATATTTGTGTATGGAATAAAAGTAATTTGCCTTTCAAAAAAAAAAGTGCGGGGTAGATTTCGCCATTTAGACACCGTTAATAAAAATAACCATACATGTATTTAAATGAAATTAACCCATTCTTCAAGGGCTTGTGATGCATCTTTATCACATTTAAAATCACAACGGCATTGTAATCGACGGTTCCCAAAGAATCATGAAGAAGTGTCTCGATGAGCAATCAATATTTTCACAAAACTTGATCATTCAATTCTTTTACTTGTAATCGTTTGCTTATGGAATCCAAAACAAACCCATCTTCTCCGCCCATCAATGACTCTGATCATTGGAATTTTCTGGTAAACAATAATCTTGTTATTACTCTTCATATGTTCATCAAGCATTTAGCTCATTTTCTTGATCTCAATTATGCATACCAATCTTCTTATTATGTTTATTTATAATAATTTCCTATAAATGTTAAATCATTATATGTTTGGTTAGATTGTTTCTTTCTCATTGAAAGTAAGGGCCCCTAAAATGGTATTATTATCTATTATTCATACAACTGTTTCAACATTGTGCAACTTAACATGTGTTTATGCAGGAAGATATTGAAGCGCCGATTGTGGGCGGATCTCAGCGTTTGTGATTCGACCAACAACGAGACGTGAGTGTATCGTTTTTCTTTAGTTATATACTCTGATGTGCAGCCTGCATAATTTCCTTTGTTATATTTTGTTTGCTAAATCCAATGTTAATACATTTTTTTGTTGCAGTGATGACTCGTGGTTCGACATAAGCCATGAGTAAGCATCTAAGAACTCGTTGCTTCGCGCTTTACTTTTAGTTTTCTTTGCAACGGTTTTCAAGTTGATATTTATATATGTTTTGTGGCATATGTATAGGTTCCATCAGTGCTCTTCGCGTGAGTTAGTTTCTAATTTTTTCTTTCCTGCAAACTCGATAAGGTACAAGAACACCCTCTCCAAAGCTCCCAGCCTCGGTCTCAAAATCAAGAGGCAAGAACTACAAAATTAAAAGTGGGAACAAAGAAAGGGTAAGGCTATCCTCAATAAGCAACATCCGGTCAAAACGTTAACTAAAGGTTCTTCTATAAGCACAGGATCGAAAAAATAAGATGCAGCCCCATTTCCAGAACCGGAAAGTTAAAAGAAAATCAGGGACTGAAAGCGTGTGAACTTTCTGACAACACTACGTCGAATCAAGCTCGGTTTCTATTGCAAAACGAGGAGATGAAAGCAGTGCAAGGAGTACGCTGACATCTGATCACAGTAAACACGAAGAAAAGAAGTGTTTTGAGGTATCGTTTCAAACATCAAGTCAAAGCAGTAAA